>JAVJGI010000063.1:68866524-68927382 GCA_035590275.1 Ibycter americanus
GGGGTTGGTTCTTTTTTTTTTTTTTTTTTTAAAAAAAAAAAAAAAAAAGGCACTATCGTGACACTACAACGCTGATACCAAACTCTAGAGCACTGGAGTCTATGAAGCTCCCTATGCAAAAAAACCAGCACACCTAAGAAAATCATTGGTGCTTTTGTGCTTCAGTTTCCATTTCTTAAAATATTCTGCCTCAAAGTGATACTGTGGCTTTATTCCTTAGAAATTGGGCTATATGGGCCACCACTGTATTTTGACTGTGCACCTGAGCACACCCCAGGTTCAGCATTTGGACATGCAGCAATGACGTTTTAGCACAAATAGGCAAGACCCTACAGTGTGTGAGCCACGTGGAGTGGCCCAATCCACCGTCTTGTCCTGACCTTGCCAGGATGTGGGGAACTTCAACTAGACAAGATATAGCTGCAGCCTTTTCAGGAAGAACACTGACTTCACATGCCCCCCCAAGGGCAGGTATGAATTGTATATTTCTAAAACTCAGGTAAGTGTTTTAAAACGTGGGGCTTCACAGCACTACACCAAAAGCAATTCGCATCCTGGCATGTGTCTATGTGGAATGTAAGAAGAAATGCATACTTTAGTTTGCTGCCTGGCTTACATTCCTCGGGCAGAATAAATACACAGGCACTGTGACTTGTGCAGCTGTGCCGGTTTTAGCTGGGATAGAGTTAATTTTCTTTGCAGTAGATACTACGGGCTGGTGACAGCACTGGCACCCCGGGGTGCTGCAGTGCCTGCTGAGCGGGGCTTACACAGCGCCAGGGGCTGCTCTGCCTCTCACCCCTCCCCACCGGCGAGCAGGCTGGGGGGCACCAGGAGCTGGGAGGGGGCACAGCCGGGACAGCCGCCCCCGCTGACCCAAGGGATATCTCATACCATGTGATATCATGCTCAGCACATAAAGCTGGGGGAAGAAGGTGGAAGGGGGAGTGTTCGGAGTGATGGTGTTTTGTCTTCCTAAGTCATCACTACCCGTGCTGGAGCCCTGCTACCCTGGGGATAGCTGAGCACCTGCCTGCCCAAGGCGAGTGGGGAAGGAATTCTTTGTTTTGTGTTGCTTCCACATGCAACTTTTGCTTTAGTTATTAAATTGTCTTTATATCAAGCCATGAGTTTTCTCACCCTCCTGATTCTTCCCCCTGTCCCACCAGGGAGGGGAGGGAGTGAGCAGCTGTGTTGTGCTCAGTTGCTGGCTGGGGTTAAACGAGGACAGCAGCCTTTTGAGGGACAGAAAGGAACAATCAAAGGTACCTTTCTTTAGTCCACACCTAAATGATTAATATTTATTTCTTTGCATTAGATCAAGGAGCAGGCTTGTTTTTTAAGTGCTGGCCCCATCCCACAGCATACCAGACTGTGTAGTTCTCCTTTTACTTGGCAAGAGATGTGTATACACATGGAAAGTGCTGACCTGCTGGCAGTTTGTCTTATGTTGACCACAAGGAGACAGTGTCAGATTCATAGGAAATAGTAACTGGGTATAAATTTTTTGTAAAAGAATCTGCGGTATTTTGAAGGATGAGGAAATCATAGAAACGGACAGGCAGGGGATGATGGCTGTTTGATAAAGGTTTGTGTTTAAAAGCAGAAAATCAGAATTTTAGTATCAGATATGTTGTTTTCCATGTATGGTACTGCACATTGCTTCTCTACAGTAAATACTAAATGGTACTACATCTTTGGTGTTCAACCTGGATGCTTAAGCAAGCTAATTTGAAAGTTATTTCTTTTTAGTATTTGATAACACATGCCAGTAGAGCTTGGCTGCACAAATATATGTGGAAAATTGAAGAAAAAAAAGGGCAGATTCTTAAGTGAATAATTTATATGCTGAAATATTTGTAGAAGGATCTTTGCATTGTCACCTGTTTCAGCTGATTTTGGTGCCTACCCAAAGCACATCTAAAACTATGGAAAGAATTTTGCTAAATTCATCTGGGATTACATCAGGGTTTGTAGTTCTTATCCTGCAAGCCCATAAGTAATTTTCTTCTCAATGTAGAACTTTGAAGTCTTTATTTTAAAATGAATTAGGATGTGTACACATTTCTAACAAACCCTACCGTACAAGTCTGCATACAGGAGGATGTGAACTGATTTCCCATCTCTCAGATTCAGACCCTCAAACTGTCAGTATCACAAGTGAAATCACCGCTCAACAGCTGCCGGCAGGAAGTTCTGAATACCAACTTTAATTAACAACTTTATTTTTAAACAGTGTCAAGATTATGCACATAGTCAAGAATTCTTTTCTCTGACAGGCAGATAAAAAAAAGGTGCATCGTTTTTTTTTTTTTTATATTGAATTCTTAAGTAAAAAAACCTACAATATTTTTCATGCACTGGCAATGCTAGAACTTTCCAAACTAGTAAATTCAACTAAAACTCCGTCATTGAAGACAGTATTTGTCTTCATTTAAGACCAACATTTGAGGAATTACTTATAGAATTTATTTCTAAGTCTCTATAAAATGCATTGCTGTCTATCAGTGATGATCTAAGCTGGAAAGACTCAGAGGATTGAGACTTAGCAACAGAAAGAATCTACTGAAAAGACTAGAAAGTTCTGAAACTTGTATCACTGCAAGCAGCTTAACATTTTTTTTTTTTTTCTCACACAGTTTGTTGGTCAAGTACATTGCAGTCAATGACTGTGCAAACAGCACGTGGATCTATGAGGCTCAGTGCAAGGCTACCTGAACCAAGAGAACTCAGTCTGAGGAACCAAGAGCAATGGTAGTTTTTGAGACTTTTACCACTGCATATAACATACATGTGCCTTCAGATGGAAGTCTTGCAATAAAATGATCCTTAATTCTCACAATCCCACTATTTCTTTTCTCTGCTATTACAACTGTAGCTACTGTTTCAGACTCCAGGTTTGAAAGTAAAGCAACAGATAATAACTAAGATAAAAAATACAAATTCTGTCTAGTGTAGGCATAGACTGGTGAGAAAAGCCAAACTAATTAATATACATCTAACCTTACAGATACTGCATGCAGTAAGTATAGGAAGGGTATCTCTATTACAAACTGGTGCTGTTCTGTGGGAACACAGATGACTTGGAAGTCCACATGTCTCTTTTTGTGTCCAATTTCATATTTAAATTATTGCAGGGAACAGAAGAGCAAGATTTAAAAATATTTGCAAAGTTTTGGTTGTTTTGTTGTTTTGGTTTTGGGTGTTTTTTTTTTAGAACCATACAATAACATGATATGACAGCAAAAGTTGAAAGGTAACTATAGTGGGGTGAGAAGCTGGAGCATAAGAGAACACTGTAACTGGGTTTAAAATATTAGGTAACCACTGATTTTGTGCATGTTACCAATATTTCTGAATGAACTGATTGGAGCCTTAAAGCCAGTGTTCCTAGTGGCACTAAGGAAGGGATCTGTGTGTATCAAATAACCTTTCTGCTATAATGGAAATCCTATGAACCAAAATCCACCAATAATTAGATTGCTGATTTAAAAATGGGAGTACATTGATGTAAGCATATCTTCCTGGAAACTAAGTAGAGTAGTGGGGTCTGGCTATAAACACCTATGAAGCTGGTACAGCTAAGCTGATATAGTTGTTTGATTCCCACTGAGAGAAGGAGTGTCGGTCGTTTTCCTTCACACAGCTTTGCCCACTGCCCTTTCCCAACTTTGGATGGGCAGTCCTGGATCTGGCAGTCATCTGACCTCTGGCAGGCCAATTCAACTGTCAGAAAATATTAACATTTCATGCTGTTTTAATTCTCTGCCAAATTAGTGCATTGTGCCTGCTCAGTGTAGAAGCCAGAGGAGTGCTTGAGCTGGTGGGAATCGGTGGCCAGGAGCTGGGGTGATTCTGCAGGTGGGACGCCCTTCTGGCAGCAGCTAGGCATTAGGTCAGCTAAGCGTTCCTGTCTAAATGCACTTGTAGGTGTCAATTTAGCCATACTGGTTCTTTCTGCACAGTCTATCTTTATTGAAACCTGATTTACTTTGATGCATTTTTTTTTCTTTGTAGTTGAGATTTTTTTTTTTATTATTTTCTGTCACCCACGTCTAAAGCTCACAGGTTCTTTGAGGTTGTTCCAGGTCTTGTCAGCATACATCAATCCACTGCTTGGTACTGCAAGAAATTATATCAAGCCTGAATATTGGCCAATGTCAAGGAATGCATGTTTTAATAGTTTTAAAAGCTGCAGTCCTTTCTTGTTTTGCTGTAAATGTATTAATGGAGTATCAGAAATGTGTACTCTCCACCAGGACCAAGGCCTCAGTGCAGCATCAATCAGAAATGTATAGCTGCGCTGTGACTTCAGGACTGGGCCTGAGAGAGGAGTAAATCAGCAGTGTCGGCTTAGTAACAGCTGTAGGAGGCTGGGAGTCAAGAATTATGTTCTTCCCTAGGTTATATTCCTTTCTGGACTATGGGAAAAAAAGAAAAAAAAGCTAGCAAATTAGTTCATCACCAGGCTGCTTTTGCTCTCGAAGGAGTGAATCTGGGGACTGGTGTCCAAATCAGTATGTTCTTTGCTGTGTCTGCTTCCAGTAAATATACTCCAAACTCAACGCATTTAAGGCAGGTACTTTGTGAAAGCTTTCCCTTGCCACAGAAACTAATGCAAGTGACTATTCAATAGAGCAGTGAACAGGATCCCACTGTACCTCACATGTCTGCTGCAGATACACTCGCCTCTTCTCATATCCCATCAGCCTACTTGGGTTAACACCTAATAAATCCTAGAGAAATCTCCCTTTGTGCATTTTGTTTATAGTGTAATGCCTGTGCCTTTGATAGTAACCTCCAGGCAAGCATCTATATTCTGTGGCAGGCAATGAATTGCTGTTTTAGGAGCCGATTTCTCTCTTTTCATATATTTGTGAGCACTTTTCTCTTAGGTTAATATCCCACCAACACTGCTTCTTTTTTAGTTACCTGCCAAGACTCTTTACTCAACAGTGATCTTCATATTTATTTTTAACTTCCTTTAAAATTAAATTCAGTTCACCTGTCAACAGATGTCTTATTGTTCTTTTAATTGCATTTCACTTAACTGTGAATAATCTCATAACAGTTTTCAGATGCTGGCTTTTGAATACTTCTCATTTCCTCCTTCTTTTTGTCAAAACATGAAAAAATATTCTGAATCTTCAGCTCTCACTGTGTTACTTCCCATACAGTCTTCAGTCTGCTGAAAACATTGTTGTCTTTTGATATTTATCACCCCAAGAGCGCTGTTATTCACAGGTGTTCTGTCTCTAAGCCACACACAAAAATCTGTGAAAGAGGGAAACTAGGATGTATCTGTATAGGCGGCAGAAGTGTGAGCCCATCTCACGTAACTAATTTGGATCAGCAAGTTGTGACTCTGGAACTTGGTGATAAGCATCTAGAAAACCCAATCCGTTTTTGGTGCATAAACTGACTTTTTCAATCTTCTCAAAGACCTTGCTATACAAGCCTAGGTAGAGTATAAATCTGTTCTCATCCTCCCTAAGAAGATATAATTTTTCTGTGTCCAAACTTCCTTAGCCTTAACTGAAATATATGAAAGAATTTCAGATAAAGAGCTGCTGGTCCAAGGTTTTCGGTAGCAGATTCTGTTACTTTCATTCCTCAGGCACCTTGTAGTCAGTAGAGACTGAGATTAGATATTGGACTGACAAAAACTAAGCTTGCCTCCTGCTACTATCTGGATATATGCTTCTGACCTTTGGACAAGCAACATTTACTAAACTGTGCCAGACTTTTCAAGGCACTGACTATGTCAATTGAAAGCACTAGAAGCTCTCTGCTGTTAGAAATGTGTGACCATGAACCTCTGTTCATGAGCAGAAAAATGAGTGCTATCACAATAAAGAAATACATATGCTGAATCAGTGGTACTGAGGTTCTTCACATTTTTAAAGTTTGGCATGTGCTCAAGGAGTCTATTGATTTGTGACATTATGGTGCCACCCTCTCCCTCTCTTCATCTTGTACAGATCGTGAAATGTCAGCATACTCATCATATCTGTGAAAGGAAACATATGCATGCAAAAGCTGTAAGGGTGGGCTGGACATTCTCAACGCTAACTTCGTCTGTGTGCTTCACAAACCAAACTCAGAATCGCACATTACCAGTCCTTAGAGACATAATGACATATCTTGTCCCCTCACGGCAGCCTTTATCATATTGTAATTAATATCAGTGGGAATTTTACTGTAGACCCAAGGTAAGGTGCATCCACAGTGCTCGTAGAGGAGGGGCTGCACAGCAACTTCTCTCTGTCGTATGGCACGGAGTGCATGTCTCATTGTGTGCTCTGTGGGCAATGGGAGGGCTGCATCTCTCTTACCCACTCCCTCTTCATGTGCTTCTCTAAATTCAGTCTTACTGTTCACTGTGAAAGTCCCAGTATGATTGAGGAAGTTTTATTAATAAGAACAATAAGGCATCCTTTGTGGCAGTGCTGTTCTGATGCTGAAACTGGAAAAAATAGAGAGAGAGAATATAAAAAGAACAGGGGGAAAAGCAATACTAGGGAAAATACCCTGAAATATATCTGATTTCGGAGAGAATTTTCATTTCTGAGTCTTCATTAATGCTTCCTGTTCTAACTCTTACCACCCATGTTTAGAAACAGCACACTATAACACATATGAACGTTATTTTTGTGAGAATAGAGTTATTTAGCTTGAAATTTTACATTTTTTCATGATGTAGCTGAAATAAGAAGCAACTTTATTTCACTTTCTTTTACGTGCACTTGACCAGCTATATCTTTAGCAAAAATGTTAATAAATACCCTTAAAAACATCATATAAATTTGTAAAATGAATTTTAGCAGCTGGCATGTTGTGAATCAGAAATATTACAGTCTAATAAGCATTCATAATTTGAATGTCTCACAAAGTAATTTGTGTATCAATTCACACTTTAACTATTTATAACCTCTATACAAATGTGGAATTCATTTCATTACATAAACTATTGGCTTGCAGTAGTCACTACTGAACAGTTCTGCAGGCCACAAATAATTTTGTAAGAAACTTATATTAAAAAAAAATTATCTGATGTTGCAGATTTTGTCATCTGCTTGGTAGAATTTAGAAAAAGAAAGTGGAGAAGGAAAATATGTTTATTATTTGTGGTAAAAAATTAGCTGAACTCTCATAATTGTGTCATACCATGTATCTGATCAGTGGATAAACTGGATAGTGGTAACAGACAAAACTAAATCTGGGTAGTTGAAGTTGCTGTTCTCAGTTTTTAGAAGAGGGCAGAAAGGTGAGAGCATAGATTATCTGAAACAATTTAGTAAGGAAAAAAGGAGGAATTCATCTACACTTTAATCAAAGAACTATATTAGATTTTACTGGTACCTCTTCATTCTTAACATGGCAGATAATCTGAGCCTGGCTGTCTTCTTTCTGTTGTGCTCAGAACCATGAGATAATCTGTATTTTGATTAAGATCTTGGATAGTCTACTAAATGACCATGTCTCCATGAGCTATGGCAACATCCCACTAAAACTGATATTTCTGCCTTTCTTCAAGGGATTGAATGCCTTAAGAGATAGGCATTTCTGTCTAAAACCAGAAAGAAGCCTGTAAAGTAATATTTAGCTACACTAGCTGGAAAAAAAACCAACCAACAAACAAAACCCCAAACAAACAAACCCAAAACAAACAAACAAACAAAAACAAAACAGAGAAAAAAACCCCACAAATTAAAAAAACAGTCTCATTAATCTAAATTCATGTGTAATTCTTTGAGATTTTTTTTTTAATGTCAGAGATCCAAACCTAACTTTTTCTTTGGTATAGCTTTACTAAAATATTGTCTGAAACTACTAGTACAAATTTTATTGTATTCTTGTTAAAATACACCCTAAATCCCTTAACAGTTTCAGGTGAGCCATAGATTAGCATTTAAATGCTGATGTTACTTCATCTTTTCAGTTTACAGCAAGAGTGCTTCTTCACAAGTTCCCAGTAGTTTATAAAGAGTAGACATAGTCTCTCTCAGATTTATTAGCTAAAAAATTTAACATTACAACCAACAAATTTTGAAAGTGCTCATCTTTTCTCTCCAGGGTACAATTTGCAAGTCCAGTATAGATATAAATAATTTAGTTACAGTTTTGTAGAGTACTTTTTTATGCCCAGAATAATCCAGATGCTTAAACTCAGATATTAATCTCCATAACAGTTCTAGCTACATCCAGATGGAGACAGAGAGTATGTCCATTCTCTGGGAGAGTATTCTTTATTTCCGTATTACTTACTTGGATAGCGTGTTGTTTTAGAAAATATATATGTGCTGCTCTTCCCTGAAATTTCTGTATTACTACACTGCATTTTCCACAATTTTTTGCTTATTCTTAGCACCAGTTAGCAGCAGTATTGTTGGGATTACTTCAGCTAAGCTTAGACTGTGGAACATATGGCAAAGAAGATGCAGCGTAAGGGGAAATGGTGAGTTCTTGGGAAGCTTCTGTTCAACATTCAGCCCTACTTTCCATTCCAGTATTGCTTTTCTCCACTCTTTCCTTACTCAGTGGTACTTTCTAAAATAACATAGATGCTAGAAAGTTTTTGGGTTTTGTTTTGGTTTTGGGGTTTTTTTTTAAGAGGGTTTACAAATTTGTGCACAGCCTGAGAAAGGAAACAAATGGCAGAAAATGGGAAACAGACTTCAACATTAAAAGAGAATCTGAACGTGAGAAATGCTGAGAAATGGGGGCAGGAGGTATAGCACTGTAATAGGAGGGGTGAAACAGCGTTAGTCAATTATCTCTTGGTGTAATACTTGCATTGCTTGTGTATGAACGGATGTGCTTGCTCTTCACAACTGTTTCAAGCATTAATCCTCTCAGTTTGGATGGCTTCTGTCTGGACTTGCAAATTATTTTACTGGAGAGCGTTTTTCTCTTTTTCTTGGTTATTCACTTAGCTGTTTGCTTTCTGAAAGATGCATAGAGATTCCCATATGCAATCTTCTAGCTAAAATAGAAGACAGACCAAAAATAGCGGAAAGAGGCAATAAAGCTTTGCTGAACAGTTCTTGTTCTCACAATGATAGTGCATTTTCATGAAATGTCTCTCCTGAGACAACTTCTCCGGGTGCAAGTTTGCTGTAGGTTTCTGGCTCTCAAAGGTGCTGAAAGTCTATATCTTTTTATTATCCTCTACATCCTCTGCATCACATTATTCCTCACAGCTATTCTCTCTTCTTCCAAGAAAACCTGGCTAAGGAAGGAGCTACCACTTTAGCAAGAATGCCAACCACACACAGAAAAATGCATAGCTTACATTCTTGAGGCATTGAAATGTTTTTATTATGAATGTTCCAGTATAAAACTGCCATTTTTATAGGGAAAATTACTTTTCTGAAGAGACATTGAGGCATCATACCTAGTGTATACTATAAATTAGGAAATTTAAGTAGTCTCTGAAGAAAAACGAAACCTTTCTGAAAATATAAATTTCAGAACATATCATATAGCAGTAACAATAAATAGGATTATTTTATGAAGACTTTTAGGAAATGTGCAGAGTTTAATAATACCTAATTAAGAGCAAGAAGGTGTAGACAAGAAAAAAGTGTGTGTTGTGTTTCAGAGGAGAAGAAGGGAAAGTTTTCTTATTAGTGGACAGAAGAATGGTTCCAAGCTAAAATTGAGTAACAGAAATTTCTCATAGTTTCATAACATTGTTAGGCAGTGCAAAGGCTACTAGACTCTGATGGCATCCAGTGGTATTGAGGAGTAGACATATATTTCTTTCTACTGTGTAGAAAAGGATTTCAACTTGTGCTGTAACTGAATGATTCAGAACATTGTTCAAGAACCCATTCGAGGCATCACCACCTTGGTCATGGAATGATCTCATTTTTTTTTAATTAGAACTCTAATAATGAGTCTTGCTTATCTTTTGGGTACTCTAATGTTTCCATATTAGCCACGGTGCTTTTGTGAGAGCTCTGTTTTGGGAAAACTAAAGGCAGAGAGATGAAGATTGAAAGAGTGTGAAGGTGCCCTAAAAGGAATAGACTTGCCTTGACTTAGCCAAAGGAAATAAAAAAGCAAAAAAGACCAGAAAACCACCAAAAACCTGCTGGGTTTTCTCCCTTATTTACATATTTTTTGTTTTATCAGTTAATAAGAACTTAAAGTTAATTTACATAACAAATCCTTTGAGATACAGAAGTCATGTAGACTTTGGGTAAACATAGGCTATTTTTATTCTTAGGGCAGTGGTAGCATGGGGTATCTCTACTACAGACAAGGACTCCAGTGTTACAAGTCCTATCCAGAAAAATTAAAGTCCTTTACCTGAAGATGATTAACTCTTCTGGGTTTAGCTATGAACCTAAGAGAGGAAATCTTACCAACTATTCAGTTCAATGTAGACACCAATCAACATAAATCACTTAAAATCGGATAATTTCCTGAGATTCCTTTAGTTTGTTACAAATGGGAATCAAAAAATGGGCACTTTTTCATCATATCTAACTCAGAATGAAACCAGAGTGGCTGAATTTGAATGGAGGTAAGTGAATAAAGCATGGATTTTTTTTAATTTTTTTTTCCCCTGATGTGACGCTCATTTCTACTATAAACCAAAGTAATCATAGTATCATGTTATACATAAAGATTTGACATGTGCAACAAAAGATGACCTGCTGTAGAATTCTGCTGTTAACCAGGGCCTGAACTGGTATGATGGGAATGTTTACCAGAGAAAGGATTTCCTCTTCTAATTGAATAATTTGACTTTCCTGTGTTGGCCTGAGCTTATGTGCATTATGAAATTTTTTTCATTCTCAGGAAGTACATTACACAGGTTTTATATACTGCATTTCTTGCAGAGGTTAAGCTAAGCTTCTTTATTAAAGCAGAGTTGAATAACAGTGTAAGGCTGTGACCTTTGTTTTTTATTTTATATATTTATTTTATTTGTAGTATTTTTCTCCAAAGCAAGAACATCAGAATTATTCTTCAGCAAATATTAATTCTGTTTGTAAGTATATAAAAGGTTTAAATGGAGTTTGCAACTACATTTATGTAGCATTTTAGACCTCCCAGCTTTTGCAATGTTTCTTTAAAATAATAATTACAGGACATTGCAGGTGACTGTTTTCAGTATGGGCTAGTAATGTAAACTTAGTGCTGTTTTATTATGTAGAAAGTTATTAATAGGATAAATACTTTTTTCAAAAGTAGCTAATGTGCATTCTTTTCATAACACTTCTTTGGATAAATCACTGTATTATTTTTCCAGACTTCTACATTCATGTATTAGTGCCAAAAACACATAAGAAAAAGGGATCTAACTAATCCTCTTTGTTTCATTGTTAGACTAACCTTCTGTATTACATCTTGCTTCTCAGAACAATACAAATATTTGGAGATTGTTTTGTGCCTTACCTGAATTTAGGAAATATTCAGGGTCAGACTATGATCAATAACTATGCAGTTAACAAATAAAGAAGTTTATTAATTTCTTTCATGCCTTTTGTCTGGATTGAGGACCAAGCCATTACAGGCCTACTGAATGCAAGATAAAATTAGTTTTGACTTCTTCTATGAACAGGTTTGTGCCCGTAGATATCTATAAAAAGGGGACAGCCTGATCCTAGAGTTAGCCAAATGCTGTGTATCAGTAAAGATAAGGCAGTAACAATGCTTTTGAAATAGCCAATCAAAAATACTCATTTTTTGAATGACTGGAAAAAGAAAGATGAATTAAAACTGGAATGTGTTTAGAATGGCTGTTGTGATCATAATCTCACTTGAGGAAAATTTATGATCCTGGCTTGGTGCAGTAAAACGTAAGTTGATCAGGGACAATTCTCCATGAATTATCTTGGGATAAAGAGATATATAGTCCACAAAAGGCACATTATCTGTTCATCAATATCTTTAGGCAGGATATTAGAAGAGATCTATCTTTCATAGCACTGAATTTCTGTAACTGCCTCCCACTAGGAATAGCGGAGACAAACAACTCATCCAACTTTAATGCCTGTGATACCATGGGTGAACTTGATGATCTGGGAGGTCCCTACCAATGTTCTGTGTTAAAAGGGCATGGTTTTGCCAGTACACCAATGAGCTGACCTGTGTTTATGAAGAACGTACAGTACACCCAAATTAGCATGACTGCTGTCAGCAGGTGTTTTTCTTAGAATTTCATTAAGAGCATCAAGGACAAAGTTACGGTCTCAGCAATGATTTTTCTTCTGGACAATCCTGTATAGGCTCAAACTCTTAAATAACAAGAACATGACGCCTTCTGCCTGCCTGTGATATCCTAAGGGCTCTAACTGTTCCTTACAAATGCCTGTGTAACAGTGAATGTTCATAAAGGAACAGAAATAATCCAGAAGGAAGAGGGATCCTGTACTTATTTCAATTCTTTGTTGTAGGATAGGAGGAAGCAAACAGAAACAGATAGGCTTATAAAATAGCCTGGCAGAAATTCAATGAACTCTGCCCAATCCTATACGTGTATGAAAGACACTAGGAGCTTTTAAAACAGCCTTGGGAGAAGAAGAAGGGTCCTCCTACATGAGGACACATGGGGAAAATTAATGCAAGTGGTTGAAAATTGTGAATTTAAATTGCATTAGTTAAACCACATAAACAATTATGTGAATACACTCCTTTAATTTTAAAGTGACCTAAATTTGATTTAACATAATCTATTTCCAAGGTAAATTAAGATAAAATGAATTAAGATTATTTTAATTCTGAACCAAGGTGTTTACACAGCCATATGATAAGGTAAAAGTAACCTAGTTAATTGGGATTAATTTTCTGAAGTATACTAATTTAAAAAGTCTAAGAACTGAGTGTGCTTTGCAAGATGTGTACAACTAAACTTTTCTTGCTAACAATAACTTTAAGCACAGTGTACTCAGCACACAGGATCCAATATCTCAACAAGACAAGATAGACCAGGACAGCCCTCCGTTCCTCTCAGAGTGCAGTCGCCGATGGCAGCCTCCTCTCCTTTTTGTCTTAGCAGAGCTGGTTGTGATGCGTGTGGTTGACTGACTCCCTGGGCAATTCCCTCAACCTGGACAGGCTTTCATCCATATCATCATTTTCCTGGTCCTCAGGTTCCAGAGCCGCACACCTATTGTGTAGGGGTACCTGGCGAGGTGAAGTAGGCTGGGAGGTGATTCGCCTGCTGCCCCAAGCAGGGACCTGTTTCCATTCCTCCCCGTCACTTCAGACCCCTCCATCTGCCTGGTGGCGAGTAGGTAGGGGAGCCTCTGCACCTTGTGACGTGTCCATGTGGTGCATTTGTCTCAGTGGTGGTAGAGAGTGGCTCCACCAGTCTATCCCCCTCTCACACTGCCTGATAGTCCCTAACCTTTCTACATCTCCAGCTCTGCCACCAGGCTGAGCAGATCATCATCCGCCTGGTCACACCTCACACAGGTGTTATCTCTGCCACCCTCTGGCAGCAGTGACAGGCTCAAGCACTCCCTGCAGCAGTGACCTGAGCAGCTGCATGCGTACATGGAAGGTCCGTCTGGGTCACCACATGCCATCTGACGCTGGCTTTTGGCCAAGTGGAAACTGGAGGTAGGTTTCTTTTGGGCAAGTGATGACCACTACTGGAGCTCACCTCTTTGAGCCATGACAGGGATGGCACCCGTCCTGCACGCCCTGCTGCACCAAACTCCTGGTCGCTTGTGCTCCTAGGAGGGCTGTTTTTGTACGTGTCAGGGGTTGGCCACCTTCGCTCCTGGCCCTGTCTATGCTGCGTCAGAGCTGCTGCTCGCCAGGGTCTCAAGGCTTCCCACTCTGGGGGGGTCAGGCTGGGGCACCCTCTCTTTCTGCTCTCGCTTATCAGTTTTGCAGGGTCACAGAAAGGTCCTCACAGTCCCTTGGTGAGATCCTCTGCTCTGGAACATGTCTGCCGGAGTAGCACGCTTTAGAGATAGGAGCAAACCTTAGGTTCCAGGACAGCCACAAAATGAAAACCAGATAGTTATGAGAAAGATTAGAAAAAGAATTTGACCAGTTAAAAATTGTCAGTCCTTCTTAGGCAGCTGGTTTTTCCCAAATGGTGTATGGAAGGATGGCTGTGAACCTCAAAGAACAAGTCCTACAGTGATCAATACGGATAGATACTTTCAATTCATCTTAGCAGCAGCTAAGATGTACTCCTGAAGGATAGAACAAACTCCTTAATCTCATCCTGCTATTAATAGCCTATTAAGATCACATTTCAAAGGCTTTCTAACTGATATAAATGTCAGAAGGAAACTCTGATTATGAATTGTTTTAAAACATTACAGCGGGACTTTGAAACAGAGTTATGAATTTTATCATATAAGAGAACTTATTTTGATCTCTTCTAAACCTTACTCAATCACTAAATACTGTATTAAATCAATGAGACTTGGAGTCTCAAATTATTGTATAATTTCGGTTTGTGAGATTAGTGTTACGTGTTTATATTATTCCTTCCCTAGACAGTCCATTATTTCTGATTAATTTTAATTAAGCCAGCAAATGGCCTTTTATCTCTGTACTTTCAGTAGCTGCTCTATGCTAACATTTGTTTAAGTTTACATTTAATAAATATCTCCTGCTTAACCCTTCAGAAGCAGCTTGAACTGGAGTGCTGGTAATGAAGATGTATGGAAATAGAGACAGGAGAAAAGCGTTAGAATGAAATGGATTAAGTTGGCTTAGAAGTCATGTAACAAATGATGCTACAAGCACATCAAGGCTGAATAAATATCAAATTGATTTAATTGGGTTACTTCTTCGAGGTTACACCTAAGAGATTATATTTATGGTTTTTGCCACAACTCTGTTTGGATTAGTAAAGCAATTCCCTGGAGGAAAAGAGGAGGTACTGCTAACTTCTGCACAGTGGCACCAGTTTTGTTGGATTGTATGCAACTTCTATGTTTTCCAGAAATCAGAGATTTTTGAAATCCCTTTTTAAGTGAGTAACTCTTATAAAACTCTGCAGAAATCATGTATCAGCTACCATCTGTCCCCCGGTTAGCTGACTGGAAAGAAGCAATTAAATAAAATCTGGCTACTGATGACCCAAGACTATTCATTGTCTAGTGGCCTCATTAGTTGCTTCATTTGAACTTGAATAGTGACTTAACAGTAGGAACAGTTTAAAAATAAGGACATCATCTCCTGAGATAACTTTCTTAGTTTGGATTGATACTTCACATTTCCTGCAAGGAAAGCCAGCACAGCTAATTTATACAGGTTTTTTTAATTGGATACTGAAAAATATAATGCTCAGCAGTATTTAATTATTTCTTCAAAACATTTTCCATTGGTAAGGATTTTTTTTTTAATTACCAAAATTATTTTGATACTCAATATTAAGACATTTAATATAAAACAAGCATCTAAAAGCATCATGTGGCTTTGAGTTTTAGTTGATTACAATACTTAAAATGTGCATAAATTAACTATACTTGAAGTTTTATGCATGCTTTTGGGTTGACTTTCATGGTGTTTTCTTTCTTTTCTCTTTTTTGCAGAAAGTGTTGTTCACAGATGGACAAAGGTGTTACAAAGCCCTGAAATTCAGTGGGAGATAAAATTTTTAAATCCTTTAGGCTTTAACTTCAGCCTAAATGCTTTCTTAGACTGCAGAGGGTAAGCAAACAATATCTTCCTTATTTTATTAGCAGGGACCATTCATGATATGAGTTTAGAAATTTATAGAATTATAGTATTCAGCATCCTTGATCAAATGTCTGCCTAGTATGCCCTTGGTTGCTTGAACCTTGTATAATGTGTTATTTGGAGGTCAGTAAACTTCATCCCTAGGAACATAAAAAAGTATTTTTTAGATGTAGTATGGATAATTACAAGGCATTTTAATGGATAACATATTTTTCACTTAAGAGGTTTAAGGCACCCAGTGGTGTTTTGCTGGCATTATTCCAAATTCATGGCTGGCGTTGTGAAAGTACTCAAAGCCTGTTGTAAGGAAACTTGTACTTGCTGGTTATATTTGATAGGTGCCGATTTTGCGGTTGGCTTGTGTGTCATACTGGGAAATAGAGAGAACGGATACTTGCATAAAACATCTCATTAGAATGAAAAGAGAGATTGACATACACAGCTAAATACTGTGGGCTTTTCTGTGTGAATTACAAGTATATGCTGTTTTCTTTGTAACTACTTTCACCCATGCAAAGGCATCTACAGATGCCTCAAAATGAGTGAAGGAATACAGTATTTAACATATGTAACATAACATCATAATGTAATGAGGATTATGCAGCTGATGCTAAGATAAGGGTCAAGGATTAAGCAACATTTCAGAAAATAGACTGCATTTTTTATTTACTCCTTTAAAATAATTGCTCCTTTGCTGATTATCTAAATACTTTTTATTGCATGCATGAAGCTAGCTGGTGTTTCCATGTCCTTTTTTCTTAAAAAGTCAAATGTTTGTTTTCATACTTGATAAGCAAAACAGCGTCTGAAATGTGAACCATAGGGCAAATTTGCAGTTGAGGTAAATCAGTCTGACTTAGCTGATGCCCATGGAGTTAAATCCATTGACACATCACACAGGTATGTTGCCAGGGATTCATCTAGTATTTTGTTTGCATCAGTGGTTATAGATGAGAATGGCAGTAAGAAGTTTGTGTTGGTAATTCGGAATATACTCTTACAATATATCAGTAATGTTTTTGGACTATTAATAGGCATAAGTTTCTTACTAATCCTATTAAGATACTGATCTATGTCTCATTTAGGCAGCTAGAAGACTTTGTTTATTGTTTTAAGAAGAAAACCCTTCACAATGTAACTTTGTATATTTTCTTATTGTATAAATAAACACAGGTTTCCAACAGTCCCATGTCCTTAGACCCAGTTTCATAATATGGAAGCAAACTCCTCAGATATATTCTGTGATTTTATGCAATGTATATGTAAGTACAGAGTTAGTGTGAATAAACCTTCAGAATTCACACAAGATTTCCACAATTTCAGACCATTAGTCTGATCTTTCTGGTATAAAGATCATTCAATAATACATTAAAATATTTCCAGCACGTTCTAATTTCCACTCATAGTAGGGGCATTTCTTCTGCACAATTTCTATTTCTGGATGAAAGCAGAAAGTATAGAGTTAATTAGGAATCTACATATACACATTTCTGTATATCTATAATGCTTAGTTATAAAGTTATATTTTAATATTGTAATGTAATTGGTTCAGCTTTTCTCCTTAACGTTGAACCTCAGAAAAAAGGGTTTGCTACCAATATTTGTTCATCTTCAGCACATGGGAACTGTTAACAAGTAGTGGTTGGATGTCAATGCTGTCAGGCCTGGAATGGGCAAGAACCCACTGATACCATAATGTTCCAGCCATCTGTCCTCTGACAGCTCAGCAAAGCATTCCTCACCTCCCTGGTCTTCCTGCAACCCAGCACTAAAAGCATCTATTTGTATGGGTTCTCTGGATTACTGGAATCAAATAATAATGGACATTTGCCTTGGACAGATTACAATTATGAAGCCTGAAAATTTTTGCCTAAACCCAATTGCTGTGCCCAGATTCTTTAATATATATCCGCCCATAGGGTCTAAGCTTAATTGCAAGCATAAAACATAGGCAAGTGTGAAAAAGCATAGGCTAAAAGGGGAAACATGATAAGGTAATGAAAGTAAGTCCATCTGGTATATAAATTCAAATGGTAATATATTGTCTAAAGTCTTCTTTATTTATAAAGAAGGGATTGGTTTTGGTTTTGATAACAAATAAACAATTCAGTTGGAAATCCACGATTTGGTTCACATTAGATACTATACCTTTGTTTGTTTTCGTGTTACAGAAACCACTTAATCTCTCCTTACAGTTTTTGCTCTAGAGTTTTTTCTGTGTAGAAGATATTACAGACGCATCACCTATCTATCCATAATGTCAGAGCTTAAAATTAAAAGCAGATGCTACTGCAACTGAGTCCATTGACTGCCGTCAGCTCAACTACATTTCCCAGTAAAATTTTCCAGTTTTGTTGCATCTGCTTTCATCAATTGTGAAGGTTCTTCGACTTCACCAGAGTGAAGTCCTAAACTAGAATTCATTTCAGAAATCTTCTCCATAACATTCAATTTGTATTTTTTGAAAGTTCTGTCACAAAACTTCTTGCTGTTGCTCTGTGGAACTGCCATAATATTTCCATTTTTTCCTTACCCAGTCCTCTCAAATATACCCCTGCCAATGTTAGTACAGACATATTTGGTTTAGAGGGAATTCCTGTACTCCTTAGCAACCTTTAATTGCTCTGTACACTTACTGTTACCAGAGAGAAAAAAATATGCCTGGGAATGAGTTCTTGGTAGGCAAAGGCAGATCATCATCTCTGTGAGTCTAAAAGGCAAAGTTTATTTTTTGCTTGAGTTAATGAACTACTGCCACTGTGCTTGCACTCTGGAAAAGAAAAAATAAAACTCTTCAGAAGTCCACAAGGGTTTCTGAACTGCATTTGTTACAGTGCTAAAACAGACTGCTTCTGACTGTGTGCATTGAAAATGTTTCCTTATTTAACTATGTGCCAGTTATAATCAATAATTAGCATTGGTTGCCCTATTGAGCCTTTCATAAAAGGATTTAATAAGTAAAATAGGTTTTGCTATGTCTTATTTGAAGCAGATAGGCCGTAGAGTTTCAGTGGTGAAAATCTTGTACTTCCTCAAAAGTTTTCATTCCAGTCATGCAAATTATCCTGTGACACAATTCTCTTGAGAATACTGTAAAACAGGGTATTACTTGTATAATTGTTCTATAAAGTACATTGGATTGTGACTATGGAATATGTACTTCCTTTTTCTCTGCTGGACTTCTTTAGCACTAACTAAAAGTTTAAATATATCATGGATTGCAGAATGCTTTCATAAATAAATAACCTGTATTAACATGTGGTTCGACGGTTTTCCATTCACAGTGCAGCAGGATCCAGACATGTTTACTGAGGCCATTATGTGGATGTGAATTTCTCAATTTCTCAGTTTGATTGTGTATGCCAAAAATATTATATTCTATATGGAAAAGCAAGCATGATCCCTTTCACAATAGCAAAACAAAGAGGCTTTACTGAGAAACCCAAGTATCAATTGGGCACTGATCCTGTTGATGACTTCAAGCATTTGGAATGCCCGTTTCCAGGCTGTTGGTTAGGATCAGACCTCAAGATTTTCGAGTACTGTATTGGTCCTTCAGAAACCATACCCCAAAGATCCCAGAAGAATATGTAAGTTGTAATTATGCCTCTGTTAAAACTCATTTACTCTTGCCACAGCAGTGAAGTGAGATATAAATAGGATCCATTCCTCTTCTCTATCCAAAACTTTCTTTGTGCATTCTTTCAACATGTCATTCTTCTTTTAGCAGTCACACCATGGGAAAGTGCATGTTGCAGTAGTCTATACAGGGTCTAAACTAGAGAAAATGGCTCAGGGTTATGTCACCATGTCATCATTGTGCTACTTCATAGCAGGGTTTATAGCTGTTTTGTGGTATGTTGTCCTTTTTGAGCCTTGAAGGCAGAAAAAGAAAAAAACAAAAAGTAGTGGGGGCACAGAAGTGATTCGGTGTCTTTTACTAACAAAAAGCCTCAGGCAGAAACCTGCCTCATGAAAATTAATTAATATTTGCACCAAATCCTTTCATCTGAGGTTCTACGCTTCAATGTTTGTGTGATCACACACACCCAAGTTAAACTTCAGAATAAAAAGAAAATTCTTGTCCTCCCTTTACAAATGAGCATCTTATGTTAAACCTATCACATATAGGTGCTTCACAGAACATATAAAGTTGGAAGGGACCCATAAGGACAATTCCCAATGCTTCTCTGCTCTACCTTATAAAGCTACTTTGACAGTAGCATTAGAAAACAATCAAAGGAGCTATGAGTTTCAGTTAACTTTTCAAACATTTTAAGATTTGCTGTTATAAAGAGACTTTTCCTTCATAGTTTGCAAACTTCCAGCTATAGCTGCCGATTCTCTTAATGTATTACAGAGCAGTGCTTTCTAAATGGTTAATGTCCAGAAGCTTCAGCCTTAAAATCATTGCTGAATTACATGAACATTGAAAACTCTGTTCAGTTTACATGAGCACAGGTATTCCCTGATTTTTCATAGGTGCTAGGGTAACTAAGTTGTCCCTGTGGGCTGGTATATATGACTGAAGAGCTAGGGAAGGCCCGCACGCTTCTGAAGTGGTAGCCAAGGTCAAGTGGATAATGACATCTGAAGTACCCAGGACATCCCTGGGCAATTCAAACGACAGTTGATATAAACTCCACGCTCTCTGTAACTGCTCTGTGTTCTTTGCACAAATAGTACCAGGGCTGGATTTTTCTCAGGCAACAGAGACAGTTGCCAGAAACAGTGGCCACTGTTCCTGGCTTGGTGCCTCTGCCAGTCTCAGAGGCTGAAATAAAACCCTGAACCCCAAACTCCCTTAGTAGCCCACTGAAAGCTCTTCTACCATGCAAAGGAACAGCCAGAGCACAGTTCTGCGATTTAGTTACAACAAAACCCCTTTGGCACAGAATATAATACTGCTGATGCTACTGCATAGTCCTGAAACCCATGTCCAGGCCTGTTCAGAACAATAAATAATCCCACATGTAAAACCAACTTAGGTCATCATGATTGTTATCACCCTACAATGAATACCAGAAGAATTAGTAATGACCAGCCACTTGCTGCGAAGTGTTAGAGAGATAAGTCTTCTATTCTTTATATGCAATAAAAGATGTGGCTGAAATGCAAGGCAACAGTGGTTTGATTCCCTGCACCTGGAGGCTTGGGGCTGTTTGTATCTTTCTCATTTTCATGTCAAATGTAGGTGTCCTCATCCAGTTTCTCAGTTTTTATAATGGGTGTTTGTTCATGTTTTTTTTTTATATTTAGCCTTTGCGTAGGTGAAGGCATTTAAAGTAATATCTCATTCCCTTTGTGCTTTATTTACACACATGACACACGCTCACACCATAGCTGTAACTGTCTGGAGAATAACGATTCAGTGCATGAAAACTCGCAGTGTATGACATTTGTTTTTATTCTGCCTGGGAACTAAACCAAAACAATTCTGAAAGTTTTAAAAGAAATAAAAATACTGGAAAAGGAAAAAAGTGTCAAAACAGATGTTTTAAGAGGGGAAAAAACCCAAACAATCTTTTTAGTTTTTCTCTTTCATTCTGTCTCTGTCAGCAAAAGTAATCAGAGAAATATGTGCCCGAAAGATTTTTTGAACACTGAAAGTAAAACACTTCTAGCAAAATATCCCAGTTTTGAGAATGAATAGTTCAATCAAAATATATTATCTCAACGTTCCTGTTAGATATGTCTATAAACACTTCATAACACACTCTCATACCTTTTCCCCACAACAGACATAACACATGTATCTGTTTCAGTATAAACACATTAAACTATTCACAGAAACATAAATATATTTCTGATCACAAGACAGTCATTTACACTTTGGTATACATACAAATTGAATACACGTATAACGTGTAAAGGAATTCATCAGCTCACTTCCTTTTCCCCGACAGACACATTCTTTGCACCTTTACTGACTGGTAATAGGAATCACCTAAAGGATCTAAGGCAGAGGTACGATAGCAACAGGTCAGTCAAATCCTGCTGTAAAAAGCAGCAAAATATCCTCCAATGTTTCTTGAGTACTTAATCTGATCAATATCACAAGTCAGAATCGTATAAAACATATATGCCTGTTATTTGAATAAGTGATAGACTCTGAAGGAAGCCATGTCCTTGTTAGTAACCTATATCCATGTCTTTGTGAAACAAGATTCATACAAGTTTTCTGCAAAGGCTTCACTTTCTTACTTGTCCATCTAAGCAGAGTATTTGTCCTTTGTGGTGGACACAAGAAGAGTGGGTCAGCTTCTTAGCTCTACAGTGTTTTTAAGGACTCTCCTTCCCCGCAGCTCCCTGTTAAAGGGCTTCTCTGCTATAGTAACAGCAGGAAAGAGAATAAGAATTGCATCCTGTTTTGGTAGCTTGAGGGAATTAGAAATGTTCCCTCTCACGCACAGCTAAGCTATAAAAACAGCAGTCCGAACAGTTTAAAAAAAAAAAAATAATCACACTGTCTACTGTGTGCTAGAGTTGCTGGTCTGAGCAGAAATAAAATACTGATTTCTGAAAGGAAATTCCACATGAAAATTGTTGCAGTTGGAAGCTGAAGCCTGGCATAAACATATTTTTTTTAACTAGTAAAATGCAGTTGGCTCAGATTATTTTTTTTTTTCCTTTAAACGGAGATATGTACAATTATGTGCTTAGTTGTATCAGTTCTAGTTCCTGGAGAAGAATAAATAAACTGTAGTAGTGAAAGCAATTTCATACCATTATGCCAGCAATCATAGACACACTTAAGGGATTGCACTACATAAGTCTTTTGATATAGTCATAACAGTACAACTCTTGTGTATAAACAGAGCTTTTTAGAGTATGGCAAGTACCCTGCTGATCTGTACTTGTTACTAGGATTACTGCCCCCCTCTGACAGAGCCTCCACAATATTTGTAATATTTCTGCCTGCATTTTATTACTTCCCATTCCCATCAGAGCTAAGTAGAGAAGTTGTGAAGAAGAAAGTATTAAAAATAATTAAATTAATTATTTACTGAGTGTATCGTAACCTCATAAAATGTTGATTTACTTTTTGATGAAGCTTTTTGAGTAGTGAATAGTGAAGGACTCCATAGTACAAAGAGGGGAGTAGACTTTAGGGTTATCTGAACCGCTTTGCACATTACCCCTCCATATCTTTACCAGCAGAGGAAATTCTGCCATTCCCATACTGCTTCCCATATATGCCCCTGTCTTTAATGTATCTCTTTCTAGGTAGTCTACAACTTAATTGATTTTGTGGGGAAGAAAACCATGTGTTCTCTTCTTCCTGGTCAACTGAGCATAAATTCAAATCCAGTTTCCACAAGTGTTGTAAGCAAAAATAAATCTTTCTTTCAATCACACTTTACAAAGCATATTTGGCTATTTGCTAAACGTCTAAACAAGCTGTTGCTTATTATGGACAAACCGTCTTGTCTGCGTAAATCTTAATTATGACAGAAACACCATTACACCACTTGATTTTTCCATCTGTGTTTTGACTTCTCCCCCTTAAGCAATGGTAAAGGCATCAAACTCAACACTGTTTATAACAGTTGGGTCTTTCTGCCAATCAATGCAAGAAAAAAAGGAAATAGATTGACATTATAAAAAATAGCAGGCCATTGATAATGTTAACCAGTACAGGAGCCTACATCCTTGTGATCTGTTTCAGCAATTAATTATACTGAACTCTGAGGCTGCATATACTCAAAAACACAAGCTGGTAAATTGACAAGTTGCCTGGGACAATTTGGGGTTTTTTTCAGTGTTAAAGCGCAGAATCTTTGTTAAGCAGAATTACTGGTTTTTAAAAGGGGATCTTTGATTTGTCAATAAAGGTTTGAATTACCATGCTGACCCTAAGCCTGCCATTTCAAGCCCATAAGCAAAGATACAATTCCACCTGACAATGCAAGAAGTAAGGAAAAAGGATGCACAATGTAAAAGTGAGGTGGTACTATATCCTAGTATCTCCAGACTGAATGCTTCATTTCTGGTGAAGACTAGTTAAAAGCCCTAAAATTTGGTAGCAGTTTTGTAATCTCTTTCTGTTACATAGATGAAAATGTTTGCTAAGTATTTTTTGGTAATCTCAGCAAAGAAGTGAACAATTATGTAGACTGTTGAGAATAAACTTTCCCATTTGAACTCTGGAAGAGCTCTTTACAGGTTCTCATTGCAAGGTACGCTTTAAGGTCTTTGTGAATAAAGCCAACCCAATCACTTTGTTGGGTAAAAAAAAATACAGTTTACTGTTTGCTGACTTCTAAGATCAGTAAATTAGCTTTAGCATTTCAAGAGGCTAAGAGTTTTTAGGTGGAGAGATGGAAGATCATAGCAGTCAGACAAAGTATGTAAGGATTGCATTAAAAATTAACCATGTTGTCCTGAACTGAGTACCTACCACTTTAGAAAGTTCAAAAAGGAAGTGTTGTTCCATATAAAGACAGCAATAACAGCAATAGAAGAAAAAAAAAAAAAAAAAAAAAGCAGGCAAATACAGTTTCCTCTCATCTACCATGAAAATAAGAAAGCTGATTTTTTCCAGTTCTTAAGAAGTAAAAAATGCCCATGAGAAGTTTGTAAATTTTGTGTTTAAATTTTTAATTCACATGGTTTGGGTGGAATCTTAGAAGTTTAATCACTGACTTATTAACTTATTAGAAACATGATTCACCTCTAGCACAAAAAAGTAAATTTTCCTACAGTAGTACTTATAACAAAGAGTAATGTTTTTTGCAGATTTCATGGTTATTACAGACATAAAGTTGACAAAATATATGAGTATTTTTACCTCTTCTTAAATGTATGGAGGTGTCCTTAGGTTTTGGGTTTTGCCAAATCAGAAGATTAGAAGCTTTTTCTTTCATCATAAAGACAACATTTACAAAAGTTTCCTTGCAGAGGGAGAGTTTTCTGTTTTGCACCGTGTGCAATATAAAATGATCTTCTGATATCTTTCTGCTTAGTAGGCTTTTCATTATGGAGTTTTGACTAAATTTACATGGAATTTCAAAGGCAAAACAAAACCAGCTATTAAAATAAGCAATAGTTTATAAATGGATATAATAAGTAATCAGTAACACTTCACATACTATGATGCAAATAAAATTCTGAAAAATAAACAAGGCTATTGGGATAAAATACACTGCTCAAGGCCCAAGAAAAAGGACATTTTAAAATGTATTGGGTGAAAAAAAATTTGCAAGAATGCTGGCCAGTAACAGATGGAAAACATAAAACATTCCTAGTAAAAATGAAAATTCTAACTTTTAATAAATCTCTCTCATCTTTATTTTGAAAGAATAAAAATGATTTGCTTATATGTGATGAACTACTTTACAGTCCATTAGCAGCTGAGTAGACTGTTGATCTTCACTAACAGATAGCTGACTAACTGTCTAGTCCATTGATGATAATTATCAATGTGTTTTAAAATACCAAGGACACTCTAGAAATCTAAACAAAGGCTTGTTATCATAGTATTCCAAATGGACAGTCAAGATACGACCTAAGCAACTATAGGCTGATTAGACAAACGTCAAGCTCACACATGTTTCTACCAATAAATAATTATGAAATGAGAGAAATAATTACCATTAGTCATTGTACAATTTTTAAATACATCTTGCTAAATAAACATAAATCATTCTGTTATAAAATTATGAGTTTTTTTCCTATTTTGATGGGAAGAATACACTTAGACATGCATTTGACATCGTATCATGTGCACAGCTTTATCTGCAAGGATAAAGTACATATTCCATTGAATTTGTGCTGTCCAGCTGAGCGATCTTAAAACATAGATGCCATAGAAGAATCAAAATTGAGTGGAGCTGTTTTAACAGTGCTGTAATAGAAGCAGTAATAGTAGGATTGACACTTTTCAGTATTTTTACCAGTGACCTGGCAGTTAAAGTTAAAATAACAGCTGATAAAATTAAGGAAAGATTGAGGAAGCAGTAAATAATTATGTGCACTATAGTAGTTACATGGAACCATCCGGAGCCATTGTCTGATAAATTGAAATTATTCAGACAAAATGGATTTTAATGCAGTTTACTGTGTAAATTGAATTTAAGAAATTCACAGCATCTACTGGTTGTTGACTTATCTGTTCAAACTAAGCTACTCAAAAGAGACAACCAGTTTCTCATTAACTCTTGCAATATCTCTACTAGTGAACTAAGCACGACTAAGGCTGAACTTAAACAAACCATTTTGTTGTGAAGAAATTGCCTAGAATTGTTTGTGTGTCACTACTGCCATCTCAGGTAAAGCTCAATCTTACCTACATTGCAGATCTTTTTCATCTGTATTCATAATATAATATGTGGCACTATATTAAGCAATTTTTGAAAGTCAGCTAGCATAGATCTGTCGCCTTTTATTTATGTAATGATCAGTCTTGTTAAAGAAACTCCATATACATAGGCAATTTCTTTTCACAGAACCTCTAATGCTGTGGCTGTTGCTCTTTACACCAGTAAATTATCTGACTGAAAACATGTGTGAAGAACCCTTTAGAAAGAGATTAAGGCCTTCCTACATTTTTAAAAAGGGGAGGAGGAATTTGATATGGTTTGAAAAGGTGTTGGTCTAAAAAAAATGCTGCTACAACATTATAAGCTAAATGTTTTATATGATTTGAAAGGAGTGACATGCTATTTCAGCTTTTCCAGTAACTGCTTTGGAGTATTTGTACCATTTCCTCTGGGTAATGTTCTGAGCTGCAATCAGTTCCTTAAAGTGCTATTCCCGCTGATCTGTGCAGAAGGTCAGTGAAGGCAAATATTACCTTTTAAAAGCATATCAGGTTTCATTAGTGTTAGTTCTTTTCTTACCCCTAATTGCTTGGAAACCTGTTCACTGTGTTTTGAACCGTAAAGCTGTAATTTGAAGATGGTATAATGCAGCATATATCCCTTTAAGAAGACAGAAATTAAGTACCACAAGCATAGGTCATATTTGCAGTTTGGACAAAGCAGTTCAGTGTTACTGACTTACTGGAGACAGTTGACTTCAATTTACATCCAGTAATTTTCTTAAAATTACATTTGAGCACAGTTATTCGGATTCAGGATTCAGATTGTTACCAAAAAGGGAACTTCTTAGTGATACTCAGCTTTATAATAGATGTCTGTGTGCATATAGGTAAGTGTATGTTGTTTCTGGACTTTTCTGGATCAAAGCAATTAGTTATGCAGTGAAATGAACTTCATTTAAGTCTGTTTTGAAAATGCAGAAAAAACTGAACCATGGTTCACGATCAAGCTTACCACTGTCTTGTACAAAATATGCAAAAAATCATGGCATGTTTGTTTGTATCTCCAAAGGTGTTGGATATACAGGGACCTTTCTTAGGAATCTCTCATTTCTTAAGTGAAATAAGATCTAATCTACCTTCATATTACTGCCTTCCTTTATCTATCTCCACTTTGGCCACAAGATTTTTTTTTCAGTAATTTGGTAAAAATACTAGAGTTACTTGTTAAAAAATATATATATATAAAATTTTTGAATTTTCACTAAAAAAAGTGGGGAGGAAGAATGAAGCAAATTTTTAAAGCCGCTTTTTGTTTCATGTAGATGTTTGACCAGTCCTACAAGATGAGAGGTTTAGATCCAGCTGTCCTATTTCCCAGACCTGAACTTTTCAGTTTTAAATCAAGGCTTTTAGCTTAATTTAACCCAAGTACAGAATTTTTACTGCCCTGACTGGGATTTGGTCACTTAAATATTAATAGGTAGGTATTAAATGAAATTATTTAAATTTGTATCAGCTTTTGAAAAAGTTTAGCACAAAACTTTGTACCATCAAAATAACATCTACTGGAGTACTTTTAGAATTGTTTGCAATTTCTCTTTGGTTGGATTTTTTTTTTCATTAATCCATAGGTTCTGTGGTAGTCTGGTGTACTGGCATAATGATTTACAACTAAATACTTATAGTAAAAACCAAGCAGTGCCTATAGATATATTCACAACTGTACGCCTTTAAAAGTTAACCAAGTTTTTCCAGATTTTGGAGCAAACACTTCTGGATTCAATTTTCCCCCAGTTACAGATCAAGAATGGTCTAATTTTCTTAAATCAGTTATTCTATTCCTGCAAAATAACATAAGCAAAAATTAATTCTGAGCATAACATATTTCACCTTATGCATATTGCAAATAACATATTGGTGATTTTCAATGTGCTGCTATCCTCACAGGGAATGATTCTGTGCAGGTCTCACGCTGCTGAATAGCTCAGAGGAGGCTGTTATAATACCTTTCAAGAACAGCCTAGATTTAAGCCCAGGGCTCAAAGTCTTGGAGCTATTTAAGCCATCTTTACCCTATTATCGATGTCTGATCTGAAGATCAGACATCATTTTTTGTCCCAGTAGTATACAGGTGCTATATAGTTACGTTGATGTAACCTGTAATGTAAACATCATTCTATTGATTTTAAAGTGCTTTGTAATGTCCTCATATAAAGAAGCTATATTCCAGCCGGTGTTTCACCCCAATAGGGATGCCGCATTGTTAAAATTGCACAGGCAGAACTAAAATAGTATTATAATAGTACAAATTTTAATGTACCTGAGCCCAGACAAAAAATACCAGAAAATTGCACTCTGAATTATTTTTCCTACATCTGCTAGTAACATGATAAAGAACCCATGGTAAATTATTTCCAATCTGAAGGCAATTAGTTTATGTTTCTATAAAGAAAAAAGGAAAAATGGTAATAGAGGTAACTTTTTGTATTATTTACCTGAATGTTATGATAGAATCATTTAATAGAATTATTTAGGTTGGAAAAGACCCTTAAGATCATTAAATCCAACTGTAATTATGAATTGTTAGGAGACATAGGTTTTGATAAGATAAAAATAGCATTGTTTTTTCTTTTTGACATTACTCAGCTGAATTAACAGAAACATGAAATATATTAAAGAGCAAAACCATAAAATGAAAAAGTGAAATTTGTATTCGATTTCAGGCATCATTCTTTTGTTATTTTTATTAAAAAGTAGCTCTGCTTGGAATGTGTCTGTTCAAAGACTAATATATCTGTTAGCTGAACAGATACTGCAGTAACAAGCATAAGGAATTCAAGGTGGATTTATTGGGATAGTCAGAAAGTGAGAACCATCTTAAAATACTTTAAAAATGACAAAGTTATATGAGTTAAAGGTGGGGGGTGAGAGTAAAAAAAAACCTGAAATTGGCCCCGGGTAAAGACAGGAAAATGGAATCATAAATCATATAAGACAGCTGTGTTCTTTTATCCATGGATCCAGATGTTCCCACTAAATGTGTAACAACTTCAGAATTATTTTACAAGGAGGAGAGGGACTGTGAATATTCCATTTCTCTCTTTCTTAAACAACGCTAGCTGGGAATGTTTGATGCCAAGTAGAAACTTTGACCTGTGCTTGCAGGAGAGCAGCGTCTGAACAGAGTTCTTAAACATAGCTCCCAATCAGCCTGGATAACGATATGATTTAAACAGCCAGTGCTAAAAGGCTAAAGTTATACTGGAATCTTTTTGAAAACAGTGACTGGAATCGAATCTCTGGTTGAAGCATCTGGGTAAGATGAGGCCAGATACCTTCACTGACTAGGAATTTCTAAATGTTAGCCGGTGTCTTTGGATGATAAAGTCCTGTTAGAATTATAATCAGTTTCATACTGAGTTTGGAAGTAGATGAATGTTAGATGGAAAGAAAATGAAATTATAAGTTACTTCAGATATGTTTTGAAATGGCAGCTGTGAACGGACCATGATGAAGCTATTTAAATATCTTCCAAAGGGAAATTGATTTTCTTCCCTCCTCTCTGCCTTACCTTTAAGACGTAATAGTTGGTCATAAAACAGTTTCTTTTTTCAAGTAAAACAGAGAAGAACTCTTCTAAATGTTTCTTTATTTCCCAGAAGTAGAAGGTGATCATACTTTTTTCTTTATGTTAGTTTCCTTCCACAACCTAGTTTTGAAACTTAAACACTACTACCTAGAGCTATTCTATAGTCATCTGGAAAGATACCTTATGCTGATGTTAAAAAATAGCAAGCTACGGGGTATTATTAGGTTGTTTCTGTAATTACAACTCTGTGACTGAAGACGGCTATTAGGTGATTATCACACCATTGTTTGCTGAAGAGGGGAGAGGAGGATGAGTCTCCATTAAACCGTCAAAGATATGAACGTTCATAAAAAAAGTGGAGATATTATATTTTCTTTTTAATTTGATCTACAGGGACCTGAGCCAGTATTCTCAATTTAGCTCAATGCAAAAAAATACAGAGAAAAAGAAAAGGCAGACACATCTACCTCTGGATTCAGAAGTTACTGTTGAAGTCATAGAGATAAATAAGTGCATGCCCACTGAAGCCTCGTGAAGCTAATTCTTTGCATTGAAGAAATGAGATATTTTGGTTAAAAATTCTATGACTTTTCTAGTGCTACATTCTGCAGAAACCTGAGTCCCAGTAATCTTAAGGGTAGTTCTCTGCAGTTTGCTCTCTGTAGTTCAGAGCATGATAAAACTGAAGTTGATGTCTGGTCTCTATAGAGTCTTTCCGGGTCTTTACGTAACAACAGCCACTTCACAGCAGTAGAGGTCTTTGCAAGATTTATCATGGATTGAGATGTGAGCATTTCTAAATATGTTAGAAGACATTGGGTCCATCATGTGTTCTTTGGCAGATTTTTCTTTCTTTTTTTTTCTTTAATTCTTTTTTCAGTGAAAGCAATTGTTTCTCGATTTGACAGGTCTCTGCTGTACAAAATATATTGAACTTTGTGTTGTTAGATAAATGTAGTTAGGAAGATTTTTATTTTTTAAAAAAAAATCTTTCTCTTTTATATATCTTCCCTCAAAACTTTTAATGGGAACATGAGTTTGAAAAAAGTGACTACCTTTTTAAGATAAATTTTGAATAAATGGCTTGAAAGTCCCACAGACCTCCTGAAGAGTTTGGAAAACCTGTTTTCTTTCTGACAGACCCATTTGGATGTACACCAGCTCTAAGAGATTAGTGAAACAAGTGAGCTTAGCAGATTTTTCCAAAAGTCTGAGATAAATATGGTTATTTTCAGACATGCCTAGCTCTGACTACAATAACATCCAACACATGAACAGCTTATAACTTTCCAAAATCTTACTAGATCTCAGGTTTTATCTTTTCCTTTTCTGGGCTACAAAAGCACAAAGACTCTACATGACTATTCCTAGGAAAACATTGGTTTGAGGAAGTTGATGTAACAGTGTTAAATGATTCCATATTTCCTCCTTTGGTTTGGGTGGTGAGAATTTTTTAATTCTCACTTGTTTCTAAAACTCCACCTGGCTCACAAATTCTCCTTCAGTTTGTATATTATATTCCAGTATTATATGGAAAACACTGAAAATGCATAATTTTCAATCCTTAATCACTTTTCTGTTACATTTTCAAGGTATGGCCAAAGTATCCGTGATTTCTTGATGTGTCTTACAAAAGGCTCTGGATCACTCGCTGAATGAAAAGCCAGGTATGTGGCAATTAGAACACGTTTGGGAGTTTATTTTCAAAATCTGAGGCAACTCCCTTAGAGTTTAGAGTGAGTAGTGATGTGGTAAACATCTTTGTTAAAGATTGAAAATACATAAGGGAAAGCAGAAGAAGAATGTATTGTGGGAGGAGTGAATCAGATGGATGAGGAGTTTCTAAATAGCTCTAGCATTCTGCTCAATATAAGGAAAGGCTTATTTACACTTAAAAGAGATGAAAATAGGAATTCTAAGATTGATTTTAAATCCTGTGAACGTTGATATGGCCTGAATATCAAATTTTGTAGCAGACAAAAAGCTGGGATAATCCAAACTAGTATAACAATCCTAATGTAACTATTATCACAGAAGAAAGAAACAGATATCAGCCTGGAACATGGCTACATGTAAGTTCTTTTTAATCAAAGTATATGAAATACATTAAAAATAAGATGTGCTTATGCGACTGAGAGGAAGAAGTGGCTCAAAGCAGGATACTGGGGGGAGGAGCTGCCTGTGTTACTGCCCTTCATCCGTTATACAATAGCAGAAAACATCCTAACACATATTCAACCAGGTGCAGGTGAACTAGGTGGAAACGTGTCCGTATTCCAGACAGAATTGTACTTCAAGTAGTATTAGCTTAAGTAACGTAAATGATATGATGTGAATGAAAACATGAAAATGTATGAACAATATTAACGAGTTAAACTTGAGGTGGTCTTTTTCTCTCAAACATGGAAAACAGACATTGGGGGTGGTGGGTGTTGGAGTGTTGTTTAATTGTTCTAAGTGCCAATGATGTGAAACGTGGAGTGATGGGTAAAAAAAGACTAATCACTACAAGTACATAAGACAGACCTGAAAATTTCAGGGAAGGAAGATTGGAACAGAAATAGCTTTGAAAAGGTAGAGTAAACCTCATTAAGAAGAAACTGACACTAGGGGAGGCTGCTGAAGACAGCAATGGACTATTGGAAAGAATCTTTAATAAAACAAGGGCCTTGAGATTGAATTGCTCAGTGTCCTGTGGGGCTCAGTTACTGGGCTTAGGGGTTTAGGGCTAAGTGACACACTTCCAGGAACAGATGTTGTTAATAATAATTCATACACCTCAAAAGTGCTAAGGGTCAAATGAATAACCCTCATGGGCAGTGACTCATGGTATCACTAGACTGAGTGTACTGAACTAGATTTCAGCTGTTACAAATCAGTGCAGCTCTGTTAGCCATCTCAGTAGTCTCTTACTGTAGCTATTTGCCTACACGTGCCATATTTGAAGCTTACTTTATTTAATATTTTTTCCATGAGTAGAACTGTATTTCCCATATGTGTTTGTATTATGATAATTGTTTCTGAGCTCGTGATGACAAAGAACCAGACTGAATGAAAAAACTGGGCAAATAAACCAGCCATTTGGTAGAATTCATGTAGCTGTAGCAAGGCAGTTTACTAAAATCCTCCCTTCATCACTTTTTTTTTAAAAAAAAGTAAAGCATGAAAGACAAAGCCTAAAAATCTAAATCTTGCTGAAAACTATAGTTTCACATGGAGTCACCCAACGCAAGGGTGCAGGCAGGCAAACAAATTTCAGAGGAAGAGTAGATATTAGCTAGACTTACACCTACTAAATTTTTTGGCTGCATTAGGTGTTTCCTTCCTTTGTGTTCTGAGTTTCATTCTGATCATCTCTATACCTTGAACATAGAGCAACCTTGAGGATCTTGCTAACGATGTCAAATTTCACTACACCTGCCAGACTTTAACTTTGCGCTCTGAAGGATTCAGCATACAAATGGCTAAAATCTTTAGAAAATCTGGAACCGTCTTTTTGCCCTGTCTCCAGCACTTGGCTTTGAATGTGTGGGATATATGACAAATGTTCACTGGGCCAAACACCTTGCTGACTCATATTACTGATCAACGAAAGGGCAAAGGGGTTTTTGCCTTTAGGTGATGCATTTTTTTCTGATGCAGGCTGGCAGTGAATCAAATAGCTGTGGCTGGCATTCCACATGAATAGAATGATGACTGGCTGCTCGATACGAAAATGTCACAGTGTTTTCTAAGCAATGAATGGATACTTTATTTTTTTTTAACCTCATAAAAATTTATGGAACCTCGTTGACTAAAGTTTGAAAAGATCTTTGGTGAAAACATGACCATACTGAGACTACTTCAGAATTCTATTAATGCCAGTGATTTCAAAATTTACACCAGGACTTTTTGATAAAGGAATCTAAAAGACCTGGCTTTTGTTCTAGGATCCCTGATGGAGTCCTGCCTAGTATTTGGTGAAAAAAGTGTAGATGCTAATAGGGTGAATATGTTTGTTTAGAATATATATAGTCTTTTGGGGGGAATAGGCTATCTGTTTTTCTGTTTTGGAAATACCCTGTAATGGACTTCTCTAATGGGATATGCCAGGCTGCAGCTGTATTGGTGGCTTGGGAGAATTAGGAAAGTAATTCTAATTCTTTGCTGCCCTAAGTATCTGACCTATTCTTAGAAGGATCAAGGGATTCAGGACTTCTGAGACTTGCAGCTTAATTCTACTGCATTGTTCTCATTTTATTAAGAAAGCAAAATTGTTGGCAAAAATGGGAATACAAAACACTAATGCAATTTTTTAATTTTTTTTTTACCCTTGGATTTCATTCAATAAATTTATTTTCCTCAAGCAAGGACCAGGTGTTGAGACCCATTTCATTAGTCCTGTCATGCAAATGCAGGGAATTTCTGACCCTGCTGTATATAATTGGAAAGCTGAGTAATTACATGTTATATAATTATATGTTTAGTTCTTTGGAAATGGACCCAGGCAACAGCTTTCAGCCAGGAAAAAAAAAACAAACCAAACACAAAACAAGATGCAACAAATCAAAAAAAGCCCCAAAAACCCCAAACCACAAAAAAGTACCTCATGTACTCAACAATGATTTTTTTTTCTTTGTGTTTTATGCATGAATGAGTGTCTTTTATCTACTTTTTTCTGCTTTCTGTATTGTATACAAATATTGGAGAGCAAGGCTTTAAAAGAAAGATCCATAAGAGAGCAAAAGATTTTCTGCTGACCAGGAGAAACATGGTTTATTTCCTATCTCTTCTCCCCCTCTGGCCCTTAACTGATTATTTCTGTGTTGCTAACCTGTTGCCCTTTGTTACATGCTGTAGAATCATCTATTAAAATGTAGAACAATAGTTTTTAGTTAATGTCTTGAAAAGACATGACTTGAAGGGCTGATGAAGGACAGCATTATTAAAGAAAAATAGCATGCAAAGACAGGGGAAACATGGAGACAAAAGACGTGGGCACGTTGAGTGTTGTGGTATAGCTATGCAAAAATGAGGAAGTAATTTTTTTATTGAGTCTAGGAGAAGACTTTTTGGTGGTTTTCTTTGGTCCTAAATGTAAATCACTTCAACAATGGTACTACTATATTTATTCCAGGGTTTTCTAGGGGCTTATGAAATTTAGAAAATTTCATTCACATGCAATAGTGCCTTCTTCTGTCTCCACATCAACCTCTCCAAGAATGATATGCAAACAGAGGCCTGAAGAAATTAGTTATGTGGACTTCCCTGTGACAGGAATCCTCAGGCTCTCCTTCAGGGAGAATGCAGAGCTGGTTTGGGTGGCAGTGCCAACTAACAGAAGGGGGAAATAGGGTGCACCAAGGAAGTGAGAAGACAGCTAATCAGATCAGTTCTGACTATAAATAGGATGCAAAGAGAATCTGAAGAGTATTTTTATATGCAAGTATGTAGAACAACCCCCTTTCCACAGGGGAGCGGGTATTACTTGAGTATGAGTGACTGCAGTATTGCATGACCACTTGACTGGCAGCTGTCTTCACAGGTATCACCTGCCAGAACTGATGTTTTTGAGCTCTTTATTGCTTAACATGAAATGTTGAGTAGAGCATACAATCAAGTACTGGGTGACTGTGTAGGGACTAGATTTCCTTCATTGTAACTGTGGAACTTTTAGAAGCAACTGCAAAAAGAATTCCTTCAATTTACAAGCTGAGCTTATTATTGCGCTTCATCTTTTCCTTTACTGTTACTTCGCTGACCTGAGGCAAGCCTCAAGAATTACCATGCTGGGAAAAGGTTAATTGTCTGTTTAGACACTGAATAGAAAGAGAATATTTAATTCTACAGTTGCATCATTCATTGTAAATATTCTGGATCAAGGACTTTTTGGATTTCATTTGTTCATTGCCTAGCACAATAGTTCCCCTGATTGAGCTCCTGAAGTATTACTGAAATAGAATGAACTGATGAATAAATGAATAAATAAATACCTAACCCAATGTTTCAGACAGAGGCATAAAATCCTTTTTACACACCTAAATGTGCTATATAGTATCCTCTACAGAGGGGGAAACTCTTCCTAACAGCATATGACAATAATTTTAAAATAAGAAGATTCATAATCCTTACAGGCTTTATCATAATATGTAATTGCAAATGCCACCAAAAATACAATAGCAACACATAATTCTTATATTAAAATAAATTTGACAAGTTCTTTTTTAATTGTATCTCATAAGCCATTGTTTCATAGGTTAATAGAGTAGAGGGAAAAATACAAGAAGAAAAAAGGAACAGTTGAAAAAAAACCAGGCGAAACAAATTGGAATAAGTGAGAGAAATAATGATTAGTGTACATAATAACTCCCTGCATTTTCCCCCTGAATTTTCTCAATTATCTCAATATGTTCATAGTGTTTCCTATTCCTGTGGGGTATTTGCTAAATTAGACCTATTTGAGTATCCAGAACTGCATGCAAATGAAGCCTGCTGATATTGCAGTTTTCAAATGCACTTTTGAATAGTCACACAGCTGCGTTGCACAGCACCAAAGCAGCGGATGTTATTCCTTTGGCAACATGAGCTGGTATAGCATAGGAAATTTGGGATGATTTTCTGAAGCCATTCCAAACTTTCTGGTTCAGATTCTTAGCCTTTCTACGACTGCTTAGGGCCATTCTGGCAGGTCAAAACAACTGTAAAGTCAACAATTCCATCCTGTCAGGAAGAAGGAAAAAACTGAGTCTTCAAAACTAATTTAGCAATTTGAAGATAACAGGTCTTTTGTACAGTTTTTAACACTTCTGTTTATTTCTCCATAAGGAGACTGGACCAGGAGAGAAGAGGAATACCCAAAGAATATCCAATTGCCCATGCATCCCGGAACATGCTCTGTATCCTGTCAGCTGGAAGTATGAGAGAAGGGTTGGCAAAGGTATGCTCAGATATATTTAAGTCATGTTATACACTGAACAGACAGCGTGTCCATGTTTACTTCCATGAACACATAGGCTGCTTTGAAAACAAAAGTAGGTCCTTGGAAAAGATTCCCTCAGCAGCTTGACTGTACTTGAACTGTACACATGGTGAAAGTAATCAGAAACCTCTCATAAATTACTGCTCAGGAATTTCCCTGCTGTGCAGTAGTCCTGAATTTCAGCCTACTACATGCTATGACTCTTTTTTCCCTCCTGGGTACAGGAGACTAAATGGCTGTGGGGAAAGTGAAAGTATGGCACATTTTGCTTCACTTGTTCCCAGAGATTCCTTGCCAATCACTGCTACATAACAAAATAATTCCCAATTCACTTAACCCTAGGTAGGGACAAATATACACTTGAGTCACAGTTTCTACTTTTTGCTCTCAACCTCTAGTGTGCCCTTAGTGACTGGTGAAAAAACACATTTCTTTATAGCTATCCATGTTCCCACCATGCTCAGGCTGGGGTTTGTAATCTTGTAATGGAAGAAAAGAATAAATCCTTTCTTTCTCACTGTCTTAATTCGTAGTGTCTAGGCTGGAGGCTGAACATCTCCAGTTTGGAACATTAAAGACATAATGCCTTCTTCCCTATCTGATCCATTTAATCCTATAAGAAGCATGTTCTGCCAAAAAGAAAGGCAGGGGGTGGTGGTGCAGAGATTCTAAATGTGCAATGTAAGAGTCTGCCTTCAGCAAGAGGTGTAGCAAACTGCAGCAGAATAGGAGCCACAGACCTTGGATATGACCCTGAATGGACCTTTTTCTGCACCTTATATCTCCCCATTGGATGTATTTATTGTTTTTTGACTTTCTCTTGAGACTTATATTTAAGTTAGTTATTTTTGACCATATTGCTGTTTAATCCTATGAGGGATGGAAAGGAAAACAGTTTATAAGGTTTGTAGTGACCTTGAAAGCAGAAACAGCTGCCAAGGTCATGTTCAGCCTGTTGACTGAGTTCAGCAGGGATCTTTCAGGTTGACCAGTTTTGCCCCTGCTAAAGGTATCACATCAGTCAATGGATATCCCAGAGAGAAAATGGGTTAGACATTTGTCCCTTCAAAGACACAGAAATGTTTATACATGCATATATTTGAATCTACATGTGATGTGTGCTGCAAATCATGAGGAATATCTGATAAGAAGTCATGCCTACTAAGACTATACAGCTTGCAATTACATTTCTTGAAGTTGCCATTAAAAGTTAACTTTTAATTAAGCTTTGATCTGCTATATGTTTCTGGTAGAGGGCAGTAAAGGTTATTTCTCTCTCTAATCCAGAGACTGACAGTACAAAAGAATCAGGAAAAATGCTTCATAAAATGCCCTGGTGGGGGTTCTTTCTGTCTCTGCTATCAAATTTGCTTATGTTTTTTAGGGAAAAATCAAGGGGGTTACACCCCCCCACCCCCCACCCCCTCCATTCCCTTCACATCATGAGCTTTGAAATTTAACTGAGGTTTTGAAAATTGTCAGTATTCCTTCTGATTGGTCATGAATAATAAAGTACTTGCAGTTAGAATGCAAATTATTATTTTGTTAATGATGAAAGGACCATAGTGGAATCCAGTTTATCTTTGTCTTATTGGGTCTGTAGTAAAAAAAAATTCTCTGTGTGAGAAAAAGTAAGATGAGGGGTCTGTAAGTAAAACACAGAAATTGTTCGAGGAATTTTCTTTTCCGGATATATTTTGTATTCATGAATAATTCCAAGATATACTTTTCAATCTTGCATGCTTCTCTACATAATTAAGGTATGGGCTGTGAGGGAAGGAAAAACGAAGAAGTATGCAGGTTTGTGCAAAGGGTTTACAGATTTCTTGTTCAAGGAAGTAACCCATTCAGACGGAGCTCTTTATTTACTAGTGCACAGTGACTGGGAACAAAAGGACAGGGGTAGGCAGTGGAAGGAGTAGCAGAAAAGTCTATTTTCAAGCTTTTCACTTTTGTGGCTTTTGGGTTATTTGCATCTTCGGGATTGCCTGTGATCTTCTTGTCATTCCTTCACCCTGGTGGTCCGGTCATGACCTAACTCCAGGTATAGAACTGTGATTTAATCATTCTCAGTTACAGCTGAGACTTTTCCTTATCCAAAATAAAATAATTTAAAGGGAAGTCATCAAAATAACAACTACCTGCTACCCTGATTAGTTGCTTGGTCCTTGGATACAGCATCATACGCATATTTAAAGAAATAGTGTCTCTGAGGGTTTAAAACTGCTTTTGTTAGCCTTGTCAGAGCTCTGGCGAGTGAGCAGTATGAAAATAGTGGATATTTGCTACGGCTGTGTTTTCTTTAAGCCCCTTTCTTACATGATTGTGAGTTTTGCATATTTTTGTAGCTAGATCGAGTTTTTTCCTTCTTCTCAGAGGAAAAGCAATAGGTTTTTTATAAGATCATTTATTTTGGGTTAATAAAATGGAACTCTAAAAGCATTGCATTCTTTTAAATTTTAATATTTCTTTCATGAAATCTGTGTTATAAAAACTGAAACCATTGTAATGCCACTCTGATCAATAAGTCACAGCCCTTTATCTTCTTTATCTGTTCCTCTATACTCCCAAGGTTGGATAACTGCAGGCTTCCAAATTATTCCACACAACCTAGGTCTTTACACAGATTTTAACCGCTAAAATTTCATGAAGCTTATAAATTAGTTTGATCCAGTGGGAGCCACAACATACATTTCTTATTGTACTGATTTCAAACTCACGGTGTAACTAAAGAATGTTGTCTTAAGTGTTTCAAATGTTGGTAATACAGAATTTATCAGCCTCACATTGTCCAGCCTGGACATGATTTTCTTTTTCCTTTTACATACTGTCCGGCTATGAGCTCTCCTAGGTTAAACGCTTTGACAAAGATCAGAACACTTATGGTGAATATAGGATTAGTCTTGGACTTGGGCAATTCTGCCCAAAGTCTGTGTGAGCTTGGAAAGCCAATTAGTATCTGCATTTTGGTTCTGCACATATGAAAGAAACATGGATGTTAACTTTAGTTCTATAGATTGGAAATGAAGACAAGTACCTTCAAGACAGTAATGTTTTCACATAAAAGAATAAGGAAAAAATAATTTAAGTGGTGAAGACAGATACAATGAACAGATAAGGCCTTCCCATGAAGAGAATTAAACCACACAAAATTGGCCCTTTCCACCTGAAAACAGTTTAGGTACTCGACAAAGACTTGTCCTTTTCTTAAGCACTCTATGTAAAAATATCTATAGTTTAAAAGACATTAAAGACTAATGAGCACAGAGTAGCAGCAATGTGAGAAAATATTCATTATTGTTTTCATGCTCTACCTTGAGATATTATTCTTTAGAAAATTAAATCAATTGTAGATTAAGAAACAGTTTCTTTTCCTTTTCGCAAAAATTTTGTGGCTTGTATTTTAGTTTAAAAATCTGGATAGAAAAATGTTAACATTGTAGCCGTTTTAACTATGGCTAAAAACTAAACTGTGGAGGTGAGGGGAGAAACAGATGTGTAGGCATTGTTGAGTTGTGAAAGATTTTATACATTTTCTGCAAGGTAAAATTAATTAAATGCAACTTGTTAATTAAAGAGTGAATTTAAGGTTAATTTTCACATGCTTTTCCTATATGGTCTATGGGGCAGCAACCTTTGGAAACTTTTCTTAAACGCTTGTATATTCTGCTCAGAAAAGAAAGGTACTTAGAACAGTAAAGAATTCCTTTGACAGTAAAACAACCATGTCTTGCCATAGTTCACCTGAAATATCTGCTGGCTGTAACTGTCATATTAACTAGCCTAAGAAATACATCTCTGTGTTTGTAGGCCACCACTAAATGTATATTTTAGCGTCTCACTGTGCCTGAACTGCAAGGAGTATTGCTTAACTTTTGGGGCCAGAACATATCCTACCACCTTTAACACATGAAACTTTTCTACAACCACATTGGTCCCTCTTCGTTACACCTTCAGTCATTCGGATATGCGAATATTTGACCTAACAAGCATACCTTCTTCTATGAAAACACTAAAATGAACTCCTCATGTTAGAGCAGCTATGTGTATTTTGGCCATGTAATAACAGCTGTGTGGTGGGAGAGAAAATTCAAGTTTCTAGAAAAATGCAAACTGGGGGGAAAAAAAAAGACAAAAAAATTAGAACAGAGGCCAAGGGCTAATTTATCAGTCCTGTGATTTTCTCTGTACTTACCATGTCACTTGAAGCTGGCAATAGTTGGAAGAATAATACTGATGGAGAAGATCCAACTTGCATGTCCTAGTATGATGACAAGGTAATTCAGTTACAGCCTTATCTCTGCCTTGGCTCTCAAGTCAAGTTACAACTGTTCTGAAGGTCCCTCATGCATTGGCCCAGATAGAAACCACAACCTTTAAATGCTCAGTAGAACCAATCATTTATGAGACCTAGTGAGTGTATTATCCTAGTGAATTATTCTTAACCATAATTTGCCATGGACAGAATTTTTTCAAGAAGGCTAGGAAAATAAACACATATGCTGAACAGCTTTGAGAAATGTAGTCAAACTTCTGATGAGTACATCACTGTAAGTTCATAGTAAACCCACTGCTTTCCTCACATGTATCCCAGTGAAACCAAAGACTACATACTGTTGGCATATGCTTATTTCATACATAATTGCTGTCATTAGCATAAATCTCTGGTTTTTTTCTTGTCTAGGCAAAATGATAACATTGTTATTAAATTGTTGCAGCAGCATGGGATATATTTATAATTCGTAGTGAGAAGAAAAAAAATTAAAATTATTACATCCACATAGACTTGCTTTATTTTAGAATAGATCATATGGTTTCATTTTCATTTTCCAAAATTATTCTAGAAAGTAAGATCTTTTGAGGTCTTTAGCAATGCAAACTGATTAAACTGATAACAACCTTATAGAAGATTCAAGGGTAGTCCACTATAGTCCATTATGACATAGAATAATTAATCATAGTGCATCTATTGCAGATTTGTTTAAAGATCATTTCAATAAATGAATATTTACAGTATGTGAGAATTTCCTTTTTACTATTTTTAGGTACACAAGCTGGCCTTACAGCTGAATTGTCTTCCACAGCAGGAGTGTTTTTCACTATTTAGAAGCAAGCCACAGAATAGTTTGTCATGAATTTACCAGATACATCCAACTTTGAGTAATTGAATACTCTGGTGTTCAAAGCATTCACATAAACAGTGTCCTTCCTGAAAGCAAAATTAAACTAAAATAAGAGGACATGCTGCAACTTTTGGAAGTAGTAGAGAAATTCTAGGACAGCTTAAATGTACCCTATAAGGGTTTCAGCAATATTTTGAAGGGGATTTGCTAACAAATGTTAGAATGAGTTATTTTTATGTGGTCAGGAGGTTGTATTGGCAAAACAAAAGTCAGAAATAGCATAGATATGCTTCCCCACTTAAAGCACCGCACCAGTCAGTGTGGTGGAGTGACAGAACAGCATCAATTACAGTTCAAGCTTTCTTAGCTCTAGAGTTCCCAAAGGTCAAATTCTGCAAATTAGAAAATTTTAGTGTATCAGCTAGAACAGGATTTTTTTCAGACACACGTGTACCCATTGAAAATTAAGAAACTGCACCTTTCCCCTCTTTTACATCTCTTGTATAGAAAAAGGAATATGGAGAAATATTACATGTATAATTTTTCAAAATTTCCTCTTTCTTTCCCCCTGTATGTTGGGAGGATGATCTGAGGATCGCCTGTATATTGAATACAACTGTGTTACTGCTTTTAGTAGGATAGAAAAAATCAGCTCTTATCGAGACCAAGATTTACAGATAACTGGATTTGAATGTATCTAGTGCTCATCAGGATTGTCTCTAAGAAAAGAAATGGTTCTTATTACTCCCATGCAGTCTCTTCAGATACCCTTCTAATAGCAGAGAGTTCTTAGCCTACATTTCTTCTTCCTATCCCTTTTTTCCACCCTCAGTCTTCACATTTGTCAAATTACACTATAAGTGCATGTGATGCAGTTACTTTAAACAACTTTTGGTAGAAGATCATGCAGCTTTCCAGTGTAGGTTGAATTAATCACAAATTATAATTATAGTTCCATATAAAATACTTCTAAAGTGTGCAAAGTCCTTGTTCAATGGAGTGCGATGAATCAACTTTTAACACAGGCAAGATAAGGCAAAATATTTTTAAGGAAATATAAAGGTCTCTCTTGTGCTTTGGAATCTCCTCCAGCAATACACCTTTTGCAGCGGGGACTTCCTCTGCTTGGATCCAAAGGTGGTAACAATACAACACTGCTTTCTCTGCTCCAGGAGAACACTTATTACATCACACCAAACAAAAGTTACTGGTCCTTCACCAGGCTGAATGAAGAACTGACTAGCTACATGTTATCATTGCTAGTTAACCTGCAAACCAGCTGCCCACTTACTCAGGAAGCCAGAAGTAAGAGGGAACAACAATAAGGTGTAGTCCTTGATTTTGCTAAAGCTCTAGTCATTTTTTTGCATCGGGATGAGAGGTGTTTATGTTGGTAATCAGATCTCCAGAGCAACCCCTGGCTGGGAGGATTTCTGTTTTTTCTCTTTTAGCATCACCTTAAAGGCAATTGCCTTTGTGATCATGGCATTTCTCTTTCTCAGCCACAGTTATGTATGCTGAGATCCTACCTTCCAGGAAGTAGCTAAACATCTGCCTGCTGATGGGAAGTAGCAAATAAATTCCTTTCTTTCTTTGCTTGCAGGCCCATCTCAATCCACAAGTCTTCCCATCTTCCTTCTATTTTCTCCTGGTACCACAGGAGAGGGGAGTGAGTGAGAGTCTCAGTATTCAATGTTGGCTCATGTCAACCCACAACAGTAGATCCTATGGCAATAAAGAAACCCAGGGATGCATACTAAACATATGACCCTGTAGAATTGGACACAGGGTATCATGGTTTTCAATTTATTTTTTTTTTTTTTTAAATATCTGCTGGACACAATATTACTGCATATCCTCTTTAAAAAGTTGTTCACCTTCTTTGTATCCCCAAAAAACCCTAGTTTCAATATTCAAAGTAATTCTGATCTTTTTAGTGTGCTCACTGAAGGAAAAGATGGAAGCAGATCCACCTCAAGTCTATGACCACAATGCAAGATATCAGAGGATAAAAACTAATTGTTCCAACCAAAATGTATAAAACCAAAGTGATATAGACCCTTCTGTTCTAGGCCAGAAAACCCCTAACCTGCATATTGCTCCATTTGAACTGACAGCTTCTGTGATTTTCAAGGGGATTCTGTAACTAAAACGAAGTGCGCCTATACCCCAATCCCCATACCATGAGCAGACCTTCTGATGCTTCCGCAGCAGCTGACAACACAGCTCTCTTTCACTATCCCAATTCTCACAGGACTAAACTATATACCAGAAGTTACCAAGTCTACTCTGGAAAACTAAGAACTGAGCAGAGCGTGGATCCTGGACTAGATTTTCATCCCAGAAGATACTGGTATGAATTGAGCTCATTGGTGCCTCAGCGTAGAGGATGACCTATTTTACTGATTTTTGAAATTCAGAGTTGCTGAGATAAGCCAGCTGGATGGGACTGCCTTCATTTATAGCAATCCCTAGAACAAAGTAGATACCCACAAAGAACAGACCTGAGTAAGTCACAAATATAAAGTTCGAAAACCAGGCTGCTTGAAACTCAGGGGACTGTTTACTGAACTGTCATGTGACAAAGAAGGTTGAAGACTGCATTAAAACAAGTTAAGCTTGTGAAAATCATTTGGTGAAACGCCTTAATTTGCTAAAAAAACATTTACAAAGCCTGAAGTCATGAAAAAAAAAAAAAATGTGTTGTGAGAAAACAGTTAAAAAAAAAGAAGACAGAGAAAATAGTCAGGCACAGGTACAACTGAATCTTGCACTTGTTCAGTGATAGCTCTTTGTGTCTGTGTGTGAGTCAACACATCCCTGCTGCTGTGGTAAGCTTTATGCAGTACTACTGTTTTCACAGTCAAATATAATATGAGACAGATTTCAGGTGAATCTGACAGAAACCCAGATGCAAACAGTGCCTAGTCTGACAGGATAATGTTCATAAATTATGCAGTCACTGATGGAAAGGATGTTTATGTTTTTATGCTTTTAAAATATTCTGTCTTTCTCTAGCTGATCAATGATATTGTTTCTATACTTCCCTTCACCTGCTCACTCTCTTACTTAGACACTGGTCAAATGGCAGCTCAGGATAGTCTGTTGAGATGGAAAATCAATTGGATCTAATAAAGAGCTATGCTTTTAAAATTTGTGGATGTCGGTACACATGCAGCAATGCTACAGAAAATGGAACAGAAGATGTGATGGTTTTGCCATCTCATTGGGAAAAAAGGCTCAAGTGAAACCAGCTTACTTTCAGCTTAGGTCTTCATATTGTGCTTGACTGAGTATATGTCAGCCTTTTTCTCTTCCATGAAAGGTTCAAACCAAACAGCATAAATTCCAGGAGGGGGCTCAACCACCCAGAAACAGGGTTCAAAGGTGGGCATTCATGTATGACAGGATGAGCAGCAAAATAACACTAAGGATCCATGACAGGAGCTACAAATCAGTGACTGTGTTTATAAGATGTAAATAACATCACCATAAGGCAACAGGTTTTCTCAGAAGACTTTTTGATTCTGTAATTTGATTACACTTTCCTCCTCAAACATTTATTGCCGCACTTTTCATTGGAAAAAAAGCTTATTAATACATCATATAAATAAACTATGTGTGTATATATGTGCACAATGTATAATATTGATATATTTGCATGATGAACTGGAAAAATATTCTAATTTCCACCCCTCTTGGATATATTTGGGTTTTGCAATCAGTAGATTTAGGACTCACTTTATGCAAGAGTGAGAAGCTTATAGACAGCTTTCTCAGAACGTCACACCTTTTAAAAACAAGATTTATCCAAGAGCATCCAGCCATTCACCAAGAACACAACAAACCCAGTAAAGACTCAGTTTTTTCTGTCAATGCTTTTGAGAAGTTAAAGTGACACAGTGAACCTGATGTTACTCTTCATCATCTAATTCTGTGCATTTATGCTTATGATTTACAATTTTTTTTTGCTCCTGCAGCATTACCTCTGTGTTCAAGTACTGGATTTTATTTCTCTGTTAGAGCAAAAATAATCTTGTAGTTAAAGGCACAAAAATAAGAGCCAAGTTTAATCAAACTTACAGCTAAAGCATTATCAATTTTTCTCAGTTTCCAATTACAATTAGAGAGGACTGCACTTTTGGTAGTTACGAAAAACTCTGAAAATTATCTGAGTGCTAATATTTGTGTTATGTTTACTACTGAAGACCAGAAAATATCATTGCAGGAAACAAGATCAAGTACTTGAACACTTAAATACATTTCTTCAGTTTCTTGAAATAATTGCTGAGCCTTTCAGGAAAAGTTATTCACAAATTTTAGAGCTAGAAGCAAGAAAAACACAATCTTTTTTCTTTATACCAAACCAACGAGTGTCAAAATCAACCCCTGTGGATAGCAAATGATAGGTCAATAAGGTATAAGACATAGCTGGTTTTGTATACATTTCTCATACTGAGGCATTTTTCTGAGGTGGTAAGGTTTTCTTATCTATTGGGCAATGAATGACTAACCCACTACAACACATTTCTTTCGGCAAGGAATTCTGACTCCAGAAGTATAAATTTAGACACTTCAGTTTTGCAAGTGCAAGGAGATCCCATGATCTTTTTCTGTAATAACTGAGTTTTAGCATTTTTTTCTTCATTTATTTAGGCAAGCCTACAGGAAATTAGAACTGTTAGACCAAGTCATTCAAGTTCTTAGAGAAGCTGTTTGCAGCAGTTTGCATCTTCAAGTACTTTATTTTATACTGTACATTGGGGACAGTATTTTATGCCATATTTAGGTTTTAAAAGGCCTGTTACTGAGTCTGTTACTGACCATTTTTTAGAGGAAAGTAAATATCCACACCTGCTATAAAGCAGTCATCCAGCACCTCAACAGGGTGATAGGTTAGCTACGCAAATGTATGTAGAGTGTAGGCACTTCACAAAATCTTTTGGTTGCTGAAGTGTGAGTATTCCAAATGGTCACCCACCAAGAACGTTACTCACTTGTTACTGTTTGCAAGATATTTGTTAGAGTTTGAGGCAATTTGATTCAGCTGAACCACTGTCGAGATCACAGCTTGTTCTTTAACGTGTGGTTAAAATTGTTCTTAAAATTGTTTCCACCTCTGAAAATTATCTTCTTGACACTTTCTCATCCTCTCTGAAAACCATGCTGCCTTTACTGTAAACTGCAGATGGTACCACCTGTACTCACTTTGTCAGAAAACGATGCACTTAGGGTGGCCAGTCCCTCCTTACTCTAGAGCCCTAGCCTGCCCACACATTCCTTGGCTTCTGCTCCAAACTAGGTAACAGCAAAAAAGAAACTGCTCTGGCATTTGAGGTGGTAAAATAAAAATCTTTGTAGGGCAGATCTGGATTTCAGCCAAACTGACACATCCCAAAATATCCAAATGCTGTGAAGCAGTTCAGATTCAAAATTCACAATGTTAACATTCAGCTCAGTATTATACCAAAACATAAACTTATTTATAATAAGGTAAGACTTTCCTAAAGTGCCATAGTGAAAAAGTCTAGTCAGGTCACCGAGGAAACTTCCGTGATTTTCTTGATTTCGAACCAATCTGCAATTCTTTCTTCTTACTAGAGGAAACACTATTCTTAGACCTAAGAGATCATTCTTTGTTTTTAAAAAAAGCTTCAGTTAGGGCACAGTATAATAGACTAGGCATAACTCATGCAAGAAATCCTATTTAGGGCCAACATGAGAATAGAACTTAGAGCTGTTAAGTGCTCATCAGCAGGACTAATGCTTACAGAATCTGACCCTTCCTTAATCTCTTTTCAAAAGTGATTTAGAAGCAATTTCTTTCATTTTTAACAAGCTGCTGTGTTGCAAAAGGAGTGGTTTAGGTCAGATCGCTTAAAGATCACCACCGAAAGGGTTTGAGTGAAACAGGTTTAATAATGCGACTGCACAAGATGCGATGGCAAGGTTCACTCTATTACTTATTACATGGAGTAAATGCACAGAGATATATCAAGTAAAAATCAAGTCAGAATAGAGGTGGGCATAGTTTATAATGATCAAGGGCATAACAGGGTAAAGGTGATCTACCCGTTGAGTCACAAGGTTTAGAGTGGACTCCCTTGCTTTCTGAACTCCCATAGAGTTTAGGTGTGGCCAGATCCAATCTTAGTCTCAGAATCGGTCAACAGTTCATGCCTAATGGGAGGGATATAGACTGGGGTATAGAATAAGGGAGGCCCTTCTGCCGAGTCACGAGGTTTAGAGCAGACCCCCTTGCCTTCTAAACTCTCACAGAGTTTAGGTGCAGCTGTCTATTTCTAGTCTCACACTTGGACAATGATGTATGTCTAATGGGGAGAGAGACTTTGCTCACAATTCAAGAATTTATGTATAGGATTTTAACAGCAAAACAAACCAGTACAATTTGTTCTAAATGAAAAAAATAACCTAAGCACTTCAAGCTTGCAATGCATATTATGAAAAAGTTACACCTGTTAAAAGGTCCCCTTGAGTTCAGTGAAATACTCATATCTAATGCCTTTGGCGTTCCTCAAAGGGTGATGGGTTGAGCCTTGAGGAGCAGGGGTATCGTGCAGCCCCCCTCGCCAGCTTTCTGCAACAGTCCCCTTGTATCACAGACTTGGTGGTTTGCGAGCTCAGAGCGGTGTCCTGCTCAGAGGGAGATGCTGGTCACACGCCTGCTGCTGTCCAGGAGAGCTCACAAGGGTCTCACTTTAGGGCTGCTGTTTCTAAGGCTGTGGGATGATTTGCTTTAGTCACCATTTAGTTAGTAAACTTCCATCCTGACTGCAACCTGAGTTCGTAATTTTTCAAAAATGCCAAGAGCAATGGTATCATTCCACTCAGGCTACAACTCAGGCTGCAATCCAGGTAGGAGCTTTCCAGAGTTGTCAGGGAATAGCTGATTGTCTCCATTCTCATTCCCTGCTTTGATACGTACGTACTGCTCCAGTACAGACAGTGCCATTCTCTGACTTAGCAAAGTAGTAGTTACTGGTACAGTCAGGGGCTGCTTAACTGCCTGACTCATTACTCAAGGTACCAAGGACTAGTCAACAACTCCTGGGGTCACAGAACAGCCCGGTGAAGGGGAAGAAATGCATCACCATAATCCACCGCATGACTAAAGTCAATCCATCTCCTTCATAGAGAGATGGGGTCTTGCCTCTATGCTTATAAACAGACTGATGTTATATTCCAATTATGATCAGAGGGAAGCTTTTAATTAGGTTGCCTTTGTTAAATGTGATTCTTAAGCAGTGTTATATATGCAAGGGTTTTCTAATGGTGTTATCTGTTTAGCTATCCTCCATACCTTAACATGTAATGTTTACCAGCAAGCATCAGTGAACTAAAGCCCTTAGATCCACCAGGGGTGTCCTTTCAGTCTCAGGGAAAAGGTTAGCCAAGACTATTACTTGTGACACATGTAACTAGAACCATCCTTTTGCTTTCTGTCCCACCTCCTCCCTAATGCTTTTCTCTGGCTGTTTGAACATCATATCATCTATCACCACACAACTAGAATGCTTAAATTCTTAATTAAAATGACTTGTTATTGTCTGATTCCACTGCATAAATATCCACTTACCATTTACTTGTGTTTGCTTATGTCAAAAATGACTTTTGACACCTGTGTCTTGACTTTGTTCTTATCATCTCACTTTGTCAAAAGTAAATGAAAGCCATACATGACTAAACATGAAGAGGGTAGTGCTATGTTGAGGTTTACTCATATAAATGCCTTCCCCAGGGTTTCTACTTCTCACTTGATTATGTTAAAACCTTCGTCCTGCACTGGTTTAGGCTTTACTCACTTAAATGCATATTCATTCTCCTGCAGTCTTTTTTGCAATGCGGTATTGATGTCTTAACACTCTATACTTTATTGGCAGTTAAGTAAACCTCTTGAATTATTGAAGAAACCTAGACCTAGCTATATCCCATTAAAGGTATCACAACAGATACCCTTCCCCTACAAACACTGCCTACTTCTAAAATACCTTGTCAGTTCAAAAACATCAGCAATGTTCCTTCCTGATCCTCGGTACACGTATTTTTACACTAAAGCATAACATTCAGTTACTTCCCCCCCACACACCCCGTTTTCTTTTTTCATTCCTTGGGAGCTACCACCACAAATATGATAACAAACAACATTGTGTTTCAATTCTTTCTCTAAATCCATGCTTTTTGACATTCCAAAGGTATAGTTTGTGATGCCCACATATATAACTGCTGATACAGCTGCAGACCACTGCAACGACTTTTGCTTATCCTCTGTACCCTAAATTAATGGCGAAAGAGCACTTGACCACAATGACACACCTTATATACTAAACATAGTGAAAAACATTTATCATTGGTGTAAAGTCTTTATAAACACTCCTTATATATAGGATATATTTAGTTCAGGAAAAAATCTCTGTATGGTATTGTTAAGGATGCAATTTTATTAACGTTAATATAGCAAAACACTTAAGTCCATCATATTAGTAATCACTGGAATGCTGGTATCTTTCAGGACCCAAAGCTTATGTCTAGAAAACATGTGAAACATTTAAAACAATTCTTCCTACATTGCTTTCTGTAAATAAATCCTACTGAAGTATAATTTTTCATATAATATTTTTCATTCCCCGTGTCTAAACATTTGTTTAGTGTTGCCATGTACTGCTAAACAGCTGCCACATTTGATTTTGGACAGAGATCTTTTTCAGTGATGAGTGAAAATGTTCCCGGATACATATTTTCAATCATTACTATCAAAGAGCTTGGGAACGAGTTCCTAAGCATTGGAAACTCCTCATTTTGTGTTTCATAGGTCTCTTACTCTGAGACGTTAAACTTGATAGTAATTTTAAAGCAGACTACTGCAATAAACAGAATTCACTTGTAAAGTTTGTCATAGCTTTCAGATACTTTTTACAGGAGCCTTTTTTTGCCCATCAGAACAGCTGTTCTTAAGGTGCCTATTATCTTTCAGTCTCAAAGGTCAGCTCCAGACCTAGAATAATTCTGGTAGCCGTCCCATTGTCACGGAGAGAAATGACACTCTCCTATGCAATGCTTGTGTTTCACAAAATGTCATGTGTTTGCCTTGTTCACGTTTAGGAAAAAGTCATTTTCACAACTAATGGACTGGTCCTGCATAACAGACCTAAGAGCATGCACACATGAAAAAGAAAAAATATAATTAACAGTATGTGAAAATGTGTACTATCTCTTTAAATAAATATATATATATCACAGCTGTACTAATACTCCATAAAACCATGGGATATTTAGTTATTTAGCCCTTATTTTCTTTCGGATGACTTTGTTGCTAGGAGTCTTGACTAACTAAGAAAAAGGATACTAAAGGAGAGGATTAAGTCAAAATGTATCTGAAAAAGCACCTAAAAGTAGGCTGGAGAACAGTTCTAAAAGGCTCTCAGCTACATCATATCTGTTTTTTTAAACAGTGTGACCTCTTTATAACCACCTTATACTTCCCTGCTAGTATGATATTGTATATTTATATAGGGGATCATTAACAGTACAACTGCAATGTAATTGAAGGCAGGATTCAATAACAACATTTAAGTTAAAATACCATATGAATATAAAATTCCCTTTCGATCTTGCTCAGTCTAGTTTAGGGTTTTTCCGCTTTTTTTTTGCCTTTTATTTTAGTCTACTATTTCATTTAGCATTAGGGCAAGGAAAACAGAGAAGGACAGCAAAAAAAGGTTTATTTTGATAACATTCTTGTTCATGTGGAAGAAGATTGCATTACATGTAGCTTGATCAGCAGATAAGAGTGCTCAAAGAAACAGCAGCAGAACCCAATTATAATGAGCTTCCAGCCTTCAATCTGAAATGAAGGAGTGTGACTGTTTATATAAGGTGAGGGCTTTTTTGTAAGTGAGATGTGTTTAGGGGAGTGATGCCCAATTAACTAATTGAGCTGATAGAAAGCTGGAACCCTTCATAAAAGAAAAAGGAAAAAGGTCACTTTGGAAATTCATGCCATTTCCTGTTGTGATCATCCCAATTAGCTTCTGATAAAGCAGAGAAGTGAGGTAGGGAGTTGAAGGAAGGATTTTGTTCTTGATGAACCCATGTGAGGAATGAAGAAGCACATGATTAGTTGGAAGGTATCAAATGTTTGAACCCAAGGTATGCCTGGTTTTTATTTCATTTAAGTGCAGTGAAGTTTAATGGAACAACAAATATATCTGAGTTCTCTAAAGACTGCAGCCTTGGTGACAGATTTTTGTAAACAATTATTTCAAGCTAGTTTACAGAAGTTTATTCTATCATTCATCGTCTGTATTCCCGAGATAGCTACTAAGGAAAAAATATTAAGGAAAAAATCCAGAATTGTCGGGTGGCTGCATTATTGGTTTTAATTGTCTGGGGTTTGCAAAAAAGTCCATCTATAATGTGATAATTAAGTTCCACAAAAATTATGAATATTTTCAGAACTCTGGCCAATGCAAAGTGTACACGTACACGCCATTTTCAGTAGCTTGGAAGCATGGCTGGTGATGATTAGACAGCCACAAAAACAAGAATACTATTTGTTCAGAAAGGAAAATAATGGAAAACAATGAATTAAGAACTTAGAGGTCTTACCTGGGAGGAAGCAAGAGGACTGAGGTTCTGAGTGCCTTCAGCTGTTGAAGTGTAAGTGTCAGGTGGTCTTAACGTGTTAAACATGCTAACATATTAAAGGATGCATAAGATTCTGGTGATTACATTTCACAAGAATATTATCACTGTTCATAGTGTAATGAGATGGCCTTCATGGTCAAATACTGAAGTTCTTTCCTAGGGCTTGTGCCTGAGGTTGAGCGCCAAGGCAGAAGAGCAGATTAATACAAATAAAAAACGCGCAGGTCCATGAGTTGATCATGCTCTGAAAACCCGCTAAACAGTGTATTCACTTCAATGTATTTTTCACAAGCTTTAATCTATATTACAAAAATAATTTCTTTTGTCCCTATTTTAAAAGCATATCAATGATTTCCAGTGTTGCCGAAAAAATTCAAAATGGACATAAAGTCATACCTTTTTATTGTGGTGTATCATTTTAAAGTTCAGCCACATTCTGTCTTTTAGTTTGAGTGAATCACATTAATATGGTCAGCAAGACGTACTCTGAGCACCAGTAGACAGCCTGCAACATTAACCTGGATGATTTTTCTCTGAACCTTCAAGTCAGAAATTCCTTGCAGTAAAAGACAGCCATAATTTTACACAAGTATGAAAAATTACTTTCCCTTATATTGAAGCTTACTTTTGATGTGTGTGGCAGCCTTACTCTGGCAGAACCCCTATGGCTGCAACGTTTGCTTTCAGCTTTTGTTCTCCAGTGTTAGACTGAAATGATTTCTGTCAGATTATCACGGAACAGTTGTATTCCTTTATAATTTTCTTTAATGCATTGGGAAGACTATTTTATACTGCTGTATTTTCAAAACTTTAGTTGCTGTACAAATGTTCAATATGTATTTAAGAGCATCCTGAGAATGGTGATAATTATCACAGACCATATTCCTTTCCTCCTTTACTCACTCTATAAAACACTTTCCTCTACAAAGGAGGAGCCCTGCACAATACTTTGTGGCATTACCATGGGCTAAGTTGCTACTCACCAAAAGCAAGGGAACAGATTTGCTTCTCCAAGTATGTTGTATATAAAGTATACTAGTATATGTTTGCATTTTGAGTTAGAGTTGAAAGAGATATCGAACAATAAACAATAATTTGCTTTGGTCTGGAGTTGAAGAAGCTTGCAGTTTAAAGACTTAGTGCATTTGACTCACCATAGACCAAATTGAAAAGGTCTCTCTTTATTTCCTAGGCTCTTACTCTTATCCTTTCAACCAGCTTTGTAAAGCCAACACAGCATGCTTAACAGCTAATTAGGGACCTTGACCTGAAATAAGAGAACAGAAGAAGGAGTTTTGGGTCAAGAAGGTGATTAGGAAGAATTGAAAGACATGGTATCTTTCTCTCCCCTGTGCACTCCCCTCCCTGCTGCTGTCTTGGAATAGAAGAAGAATGACCATTTCTGTGATTTTTCCAGTATCAGCAGCTCCTTCATCAGCACACTGACTCCATCATCCTTCTTTCATCCTTAACCTGTTTTTTTTGCTTCTAGATAACTTAAAAAAAGAAAAGGTGCATTTTTTTCAGTTTTATTAATTACATGGGAAGATTGGCAAAAATTACTCAGAGATATTTACTATTTGTAAATTCACTCTATCTGGAGCTAAAACTGTACTAACCGAAGCAAGTCATAGCAATACCAGCATCTTCTTCATCAGTCAGTTGATATAGCTATCATAAATGTAAACCAGAAAACAAGGGCACAAAGAATTTTGAACGCTAGTACAGATCACTTGTACATATGCTCTGTATTAAAATGTAATTATTAAAACTATAGAAAACCCTCAGCTGTATGTACCTTTCAAACAAGATGGCAGCAGTTTAAATCTAATTTTCATGTAGATGTACTGAATATTCCCCAGGCTTTTGAGTCATAGGTATGAAAAGAGTTAGTTTCTCAAAGCAAAAATCTTAAAAAATTATTCCAAGCTCACATAGCAACAGCCACAGTGCATCTGATGAACAGTCTGTCTTAACTCCAAGTAGAAGCATGACTTTTTCAGGATTTAAATCAAAAACTCTTAAGTTTGCTTTAATTCCTTAGCCTAGAACAGATTTATAGACCAGTTCTCATTATTACACGGTTTCTCTAGAATGGAATTATAGAAACTGAAAAGTCTTTTCAGAGGAATTAAAATAAAACCCTCAACAACAGAACCAAAAGCATGACATTTCTTTTGCCCGCTCTATGCTAATCAGTGTTAAAACTGTTAACTTGCAAAGGAAGATATCTTTCTGACAAGATGGAAGTGAAAGCTTCTTATTCCAGACCAAATATAAGATCTGTTTTTCAGAGAATTGAGTGTTTTCAAAGTGTAAATTTATCTACAGGATTTGCAGGTCCTTAGAGCTGGTGGGAAGCCCATGCTAATTCTGCAAGGCACAGACAGGAGCAGCCAGGCCCTGTCTGGGGCCGTCTTTCCCTATTGGAAAATAACAGTTACATAAATTTATCATTCTTTAATCAATGAGGGATATTAGACACTTGCTTAAGAGCTAATAAGATAACTGATACAGAACATTTAATGCCACATTAAATGCTAAGTTAAAGTATTTTAATCCTTCATGTCTTTTTTTAAAAATTATAATTATTACACGCAGACTAATGTGCGTGGTTATTCATTGACCCAATGTGTTGCAAATTCCTGTTGTTAATGTCTAGAACTGATACAACTTTAACCCAAGTGTCAGAGACACATCCACATCTTTGCAATAAAAGACCATCTTGCAGAAGGATACACACGAGAGAAAAAAAAGTCTGCAGAAATGACTGATGAAGTAAAATAGCAAATTGTTGGCAATGATAAATAAAAAGTTTTTCATTGAAGTTAGACCACAAAAACAAACCATCAAGGTGGCCTAATTCTTGTATTTTCTAATGAATTTCAAATGCTTAACTTCACACTTCAAATGTTAATTCAAAAACTACGAGAGTGTTACTTCACTCTATATTTATTTATACCTATAAAAATAAAGCAAATACAATACACTTTGCACTGCATAAAATTTCTGCTTCATAAACTGTCAGTGCATACTTCCTGATACATACAGTAGATCGGTTCTTTCTTCTGAATCTGTCAAGAAACTGCTTCAGAAAGTTCCTGCTTTCCTGTTAGTAGTACAAATCACTCAAAATATAAACATACACATATGTACATTTTGAATGTAAAAAAAAAATGGATAGACAAAGAGCAATTTTCAGTGATTCCATATTGAATAAGTGTCCTTCACTTAGGAGTTTATTCTTTGCTCTAATCCAGTTTTAGGTGGATACCCAGAATTTTCAGCTGAAAAGGGCAAAAGTAGTAACTTCTTTGCTTCTAAATGATTATTGGTTATTTTAAAGTTCCAGATTCAGTCATATATCTTCATAACTTATGTTGACTTTCAAATGCTGCTGCTAATAATAATAATAATTAAAAAAATGTCTGAGTCTATACTACAGCTCTATTGAAATCTGGAAAAGATCAAAGTAGGTTTTCAATATTTTTTTTTCATACATGGGAAATTACTATTTATGAGTATGGCTATTTAATTATATTTGGATTATATTTGAGTCTGTAATCTGACAGTGTTTCCTTTGTCACAAAACTTAGTGATGAATTTTTTACAAATATATTAGATAACATAGTTGGGAACAAAAAAGAAGCTGTCAAAGTTGGTACTCGGGGGCAGTTAGTTGTATACAAAGCTCTAAACAAAGCAGTACAGGTCAATAGCTGGCTGTCAGTTGCCCCTTCGGATGGTTGATTTCAAGACCGAGGTAACAGTCAAGTGTTAAACTCTTGTTAGTTTTCTATTTTTAAATGGTAAATGAACCCTAACTGAAAACATTATTGTTTTCATGTCCGCTTCCTACACGCGTTAGCTCAGGAAGTGATAAAGCTGGCACAATTACCTACGGCCTTTCCACTGACTGATGTCAAGTGATTTCCTGGCTGGTTATAGACAATGGATTAGGAAATAAGCCTCGTGACCAGGAAATTCTAATTATTTTTATAGTTGGGTGGTTTTTTTTCTTAAAGCCTAAAACAATAGATGCAATAAAGTACCGTTCAGTTCATGATTACAATGCCTATAACTAGTGATGGACAAGCAGTTAAATGTCTGAAGTAGCCTTTTTAACTCAAAGTTTCTCTTCTGATATTGGTCTCAATTAGGTTTCGTCACTCCCACTTACACAAAAACGTCCATTTTTTTGTTCAAAGTATACTAATACGCTTGAATGCCAAACAAAATTTACCAAATCAATCACATACAGAATAATATACATAAACATTTATATGTCCTGCAAAACCAGTTTTCATAACTGGTTAGAAATTATCAAGCAAAAGGCTTTTTAGTTGTTGTTGTTCTTATACACAAATGTTTATTTCCTTCTTCACTTCAGTTTGGAAACAAAGTTGGATAACATCGTCATCCAAATTTAAGAAAGGTCCCATTTCCTTCAATGGGGTTTGATGACATCAGGGCCAGAATCTCAGCCCACGCCTTCCAAGGTTCAAATGATCTTTTGGCTACTTCTGTTCTTAACAGAAGTTATGAGAACAGTTCTAAGTATTTTCGTATACATATCACAATTTAGTAGTAAGGATTTGCTTTCAATGTGATTTTAAATCATTTGTACTTTTCTTGATTGTATAATATGCTGTTATTTAAACTTCTGAGTTGCATACATTGACAGATACAGAAGGAGAAAAACTTCATAAGTATAACATCCCTCGACCTTACATAAATCAGTGATAACACTCTGCTGACTAGAATGGCAAGAGGAATTCCGTGGAGCTTCTCATATGAAAAAGTAAAACATAGGGAGCACTGGTAAAATCTGAGGTCTGAATCCCACAGGACTTAAAGAATAACTTATAACTGGGAACAGACAACAAAACAACCTTGCAGTAAAATGAAGAAACAGAAAGAAACTATTTCCCTTACACGGAATGAAAAGCTGAATATTGAGAAACCGTGTTTAGGCTCCCTTGCCTCAGTTTCCCTAAGAAAGCTTCTTGTGATGCAGAACGGGCTTAATTTTGTTGTTTGAAAGGTGCTTTGAACTGCTTTTATTGAATGATTCTGTAGAAATGCAAAATGGTGGAACTTTTGGACACCTGCATTGTCTACACAACAGAGGTCAGAACTCTTTAGCTGAGCAGACTAGGCTGGGGTTTTGTTTGTTTCTCTAGTATTGTGCTCAGTCTAACTCGGAGAGTGCTGCTGATGGCTGACTGGTCTCTGCTGGAGTTCTTGGAGATCTGGTGGAGGAGGAAATGGAAAAAATCAACATGTATAACCACCCCGCCACCCCCCATCGTTCTCCACCACCACTGCTGCCCTCCCCTAACAAAAAGAAAAATGGTGATGCCATCACTGGAGTAGTTACAGTTTTCCTAGTGTTAGACCTCACAAAAGAAAAAAAGGCATGAGTGGTCTTTTATCTAATTTTTCTCCCTCATTCCTTACAGCCACCAGACCTAAAATCTACAGCAATACAAGAAATGGAGAGCAGTCCAGAGCTAAAACTGAAACCTCCAAGCCAAGTTAGAGAAGAAAATAAGTGCCATTTTACCTACAGAGAGCTTGGCCCTCCGATCAAGATGTAATTTTTTTTTTTTTTTTTCATTTCCCTTCAGTAAACAGATATCTATCTATGCAGCTTTTGTTTGTACTGTTAATTTTGGAACTTACTGACACACGGGATTTCTGTACATTTAAGGAAGATCTATTTTCCTGGTGAACACATTTTTATATATATATATATAGTATACGCACACAATATTTTTCTCAAAGCCATAATGTATATGGTTGCATATATTCAAGCTCGAAGACAAATAGCCTTGTAAAGAACCAAATTTATGTCATTAAGATTCAAGCAATCTCATGCACTAAATTTACAGCCCTTCTTGTATATTTGTGTTTAATATTAATATTTATTATTTTCTGAAAGCCTTGTGGGCTTGAGAATGTATAAAAAGAGGATGGGTTGTGCTCTGGAAAGTTTTCAATCTTAAATAAAGATTGGAGTAAACTGAATGCTCCAGGAAGAACAAATTGTTTCAAAAGTTATAGTTCCAGTTTGTGACCGTGCAGAAGAGTGAAGGAGACATTTGAAACAGCAGTGTGTATCCACGATTTTTCATGGATAACATATTTAATTAGCACTCAGAGAAAGAAAGGGCAAGAAATGGCTCAAGAAGATTGTGAAGCAAACTTTGAGGACTAGAGTACAACACTGAGTACAGAGGAAAGGACTTTATAGAGAAATCAGTCTGTATGGCTGTAAAAGGGAATATTTCATCTCACTTTCCCAATAGCAGACAAGAAAAGTTGAATAAAAATGAACGTGAAGTCATAGGAAGGAATTTCCTACGTCTGTAGCAACCAGAAATATAATAAATAAAATCATAAATAGTAGAATTGTTGAAGTCTGGTCTCTTGCACGTAGATTGTATTGGTACCTGATAGAACACAAGACCTACTTGAAGCTTACTCCATACTTAGAACATTCCAGGCGATGTTTCACAGTTTAAGTTCTGAATAATTTTATTAAGACAAATAAAATCAAATCACAAAGCAAATCGAGCCAGTCTGTGTTTACCATAGTTTTTTATTTTCACAGTAATTTCTGTTAAATAAGTATTTGAAGCCCTCTAACTCTGTCAAAGTAGTCAATTTGGCCAATAGATTTAACCATTGTCATATAGAGGTGGGAGTTGATAGACAGGTACAGAGCAGGAGAAGATGACAAACCATGATCTCATTTCCTTCGGAGACCAGACCAGGAATCACAAAATCTTTTACAAACACTATCCTGGCTTGCCTGAACCTAAAGAAAGGTTCAGATCAAAATCTCTTGGCTGGATGCTATTTATTTTGAATTACTCCACTAATTTTTAATGTTGTTTTGAAAAAAAAATTACTGTGAGAAAACCTATGTTGTAATTCCCATGACTACACTTTCCAGGGGTTAAGGTTTCCACTTTCTGTCTTGAGCAAAACATTTAAATGTTCAGCATTACTGACAGCACAAGACATCAATTAAAAGTCCAAGCAGTGTCAGTTGCACTTGTTTATTTCATATATTATATTTATCTTTTCCTGGATTTCAAGTGCCTTCTGATCAGCTTTCTTATCCTATGAAAACATCTGTACAGAATTGTTTCAAATGAGCAGAAACTTACTGCGATATCTGTTCAGCTGTCAGACAATCAAGGTCATACAAGGTGCAAAAATGCTTATCTATATGAGAACAGGCTGAAATCACCCCCTCATGTAACCCCAGCAACTCCAATTACAACTTTGTTTTCAGTGGGGAAAACACTTGGAACTTGCAGTGGATTTTTCAGTCAACTTTTCCAAAGCCATTATGCAGACAAAAATGCATGGTTTAGAAGAGACCACAGAAGAGCTGTGATTCCTTAGCTTGATGGTTTGCATGATGTTTGCTACTTCACTATAGTGGTCCAAAGACTGGCTCCAGTGGGATCTATCAGCTTCACTGTAAAACATATAATCAGTTCTGGGACTACAAATCAGAACCAGAGACTCCACCCTGCACTCCCTCCCCTTCCAAAAGTTTACAAACTAAGACCGGAGTTCTGTTTGGATCTGTAGGATATGGTATATCATGTACAGTATGAGCATAGCAATAGTTGATGGCTTCTAGCTTCTTCATAGCATTTAGCATTGGGGCCCCAAATCATTCTTGCAAGTGGATTTTTGCATCTAAATTGATTTGGCACATTCTAAAATTGTACTTGAAGGAAATACCTCTGTTTTGTCTCTAGTTTATGAATATAGACAGAATTATAAACCAATAAATATCAATATACATGCTATTAGACAACAGATAAAGCCATACTGTGGGACATGTATTTTGAGGTGCCCTTGGAATTCTAATTCTTCAGTTATCCACACAGCAGGAGTATCCTGCATCTCCTTTCAGATTACATCAAGGATTTTCTTCATTTTTCTTCATATGGATGCACAGGACAACACGTGCCCAATTTAATATGTACTCAGAACCTTGACAGAGTATAAACCTGAAACCTGGAGCTGGTTTTTACCATATGTCATATGAACTTTAAAATCCTCGGTTCAGATTCAATTGGCTTACTAAAACAAACAGTAATTTCCTTTGTAACTAGTGACAGCAAATTAGAAGTTGGGAGTGTTTGGAATCCAGAACCAAGATCAGAAAGGGAAAAAACATGCAGAGCTATGGAGATTAGTTCAAGTTGCATTAGATTAGCTAATACTTTCACTTCAAACACCTCCAAAACATACATGTTTGAATGCACGCTTCAATGCTAGCTGATACAGAAATTTGAAGCTTGTGTGTCATACATGTGGGACATCTTTCTGTAATAAAAAGGAAGTTTTATCACAAAACTTATTGGAATTAATCTGATTACATTACGTGCTCGCATCCATAGCCATTTCAGCATGCATAAATACATGTGAAAAAGCTGCACAAACCTAGCCAAAATAGAGGAATACTTAGAAAATTAAGAAAGCTTTTCATATAATGTGATAGAACTTAAATTCAATTTAAGTTACACAAGTCATAAGCTCCAATCATTAATTTTATCCT
>JAVJGI010000063.1:68927482-68945495 GCA_035590275.1 Ibycter americanus
TTATTTTTTCCTACCCCCCCCCCCCCCCTTTACATTTTTACTGACAGCCTACTTCTATCTTAAATAATCTTGATTACCCTATCCATAAAACAGAAATATAAAAGTTCAGGCATGGTTAGAAAGCAGTGGAATTGTGCCTGCCAGAAAAGTACGTAAAAAAAATCCCAAACCAAAACAGTGTCAAAATCTAAACACAAGATACAAATATCCATCAATAATAGCATGAAATCTTAACTCCATTTAGATACTCCCCAACTGAATTGCATGGCCTCAAGCCACCAGAAAATCAAAAACATCTTACATACCACAAAGATAACCCGACTTTTTTTCTTCTTTCCTGAAGTGTGAGAGTTTAAAAACCTCAAACATGGATTAAAAGAAGTTGTTGTGGAACAATTTAGAAGAGGCTCTTTCAGTCCTGGGAGTCTTTCCAGTTCTCTTCACCCGTGTAAATTCAGATTTGTATTATCCATTTTCTCACACAGAATGGTTGTTCCCAGATAATCAATCTATCTTTTTATGATGTGACTTCCTGGTCATTTAAATAGTTTTTCAATTGCAGACCTAATCCAGAGTCCCCCAAACTATTCTTATTGACTTTATAATTGCTCAGTTATTTGCCAACTTCCATAATTTACTACTTTACTTATACATCACAGCTTATGCAGCTTTTCTGTCTCACTCAACACTATTGACAGGAGGACCTAATTGTCTGCAAGCTACATGCATCATTCTGGATTTTGTTTACTTGTCCCTTAAAAAAAACCCCACAACATATCAAAACCAACAGCTAAATTAAGACTCAGTCACAGAAACAACAAGTTGTCTAAAAACTCTCTTACTTCCCTTTTCAATTATGCAGGGCCTTACATTCATCTAAACTAATTTTCAAGCCATTAATAGTTTCCATGTTTTTTGTTTCCAGATTAAATAACCCTTTAGTATTTGGTATTTTAGCATGTGGTATTTTAATAAATAAGTACTACAAAGTTAGTTATAGACTACAATACAATCATATCTCAGTCTTCTTGTACAGAAAATAAATAAAGCCCTTCAGGTCTCTCACTCCCGCTTTATACAGTTCTCACAGAAGGTTCTGGTTGCTTTTTACACTTTGGACAATGTTTAAATTCAACCCCAAGTGTGCCACAATGTTCGTGACAGTTACCCGTGAAATTCAGAATTGTGATAAAATCCCACAACTAAGCTCCAGCTGAGGGTTTAATTACAAAAGGTTCACCTTGTTCCAGCCATAATTCTTACGGAAACTCCAAATGGTGCAACAGCTTGAGAAAACAGGTATTCCTGTCCTGTGACCTGCATCTATTCCCCACCTTGCCTGCATGAGTGCAAGACAAAACACCACATAGCTCCCTAGAACAGGAGGCTTTCTCACCACAGCTTCTTTACTTTAGCCATTTTTCCTTCTTATAACAGCTTCAGATGCTTGATCTCACTTAAGGCTGCCTGCTCTTCCAAAGGGAGGAACATCTCTAAGTCCAGCATGTATTAAATCCTAACCCCTTGGCTGGAATTCATAAAGAATCTGAGGACTCGCTAGAGCTGCCAGAAATAGATTCAGATGTATTGAGAAAAGGGATAAAGGGAGAAGCTATAAAAAGAAACGTTGTTCTTAGTTAAGTTTTTATGCATTCAGCATTCGTAATTCTTCAATACAGTAAAATACGTGACTATGATCTGTTTCTTAGGTCCCTGTACTTTGCGTGAGAATTTAGTGAGCTGTTGATCCAGTCTGCAAAGCGCACAGGACAGAACAGTTGCAAAAACTTCCACCTTGCCTGAATGATGTTGTGAGAATTATCATGATTTTATAATAAAAGTCTCAATTCTGCATGACTTTCAAAATACAGAATAGTAGTGCAATGAAAGGGGAAAAGAGCTGTCTGAAACAGGCAACTGTAGCTGCAGCACTGCAAGCTCTTCTGCTGTCAAGCTCCATCATTTAAGGGGGGTTAAACCCCCTAATTTTGGCCTATTTTCAACCTCCCTGGCCTGCCCTTACTGCATAGAAAGCAGAGAATGTAGTCGTGGGCAAAAATCATGGGTAGAAATGGGTGTTTGTCTTTTATTCTAGGTGTGGGAAGACTTGCCAAGAAAGTTATTTTGCTGAAGAGAGGGGAACTATGTGGGTGTGCATGTCCTTTGAAACAGAAAAAAGTGATATGATAAAAATCATGGGAATGTATGTGAAAGATTCTGCAGGGGAAATGTTATTCCATGTCTAAAATGAAACTGAGAAGTAATTAATACTATTTTTTCTTTAGATAATTAAATCTCTTATTTAAACTTGCAAAAGAGAAAATATTTTTAGCTTTAAAAGTTGTATGAATGTACTGACAGCGTAAACCAAGGCACCAAATAACTGACTGCAAAAGAAACAGGACACAGCTTCACGTTGTATTGCAAGTTTCACATTTATGCACACTTTGCACACGAGCAGAGTTCCTCTTCATCCCAATTGTCTGCTATACTCACACTGAAAATAACATTTTTAAACACTTCTGCTGTACACAGCCATTAAACAGGCATAGTTCTGTTTTCCCTGAAAGAACTTTTTTTTCCAAGTCATCTTAGACAACAGCCATTCTGTTAAGCAGTATCTTAAATTAGTTAGGGAAACATATGGTGTGCCCTCCTATGGAGGCTATACTTTGGCTATAGCTTTCTGATCTAGGTTTTGGCATGAAATTTCTGCCCAAGGATATACAAGGTCTTTACATGAAATATAACTTTTAATGTTATCAGTAATGTTTTACATCTGTGAATGATTAGATAGTAAGTTTATCAGGTGGGGTTTTTTTATAATTTGGAGAAATGTTTTGGTTTTTTCTTATATAAAGCTCAAAGTAGTATAACATCTGCTTGGGGGAAGGATACATTTTTCTGAGGTGGCATTGATGGAAGATGAAGTACAGAGGTGAGGTAAGTGGGAGTGGAGGGAACCCAAAGCATTCTGAAAAATATTCACACTTCATTTATTATATCTTTTCAGGTGAGCATGTTTACTTGTATCTCTATACAGCTGTAGGGTGGTTGCAAAAGCTTCCTCTAGCAAAGCTAATGTAATAGGGGCAGCACATGCAGGTACTTAAGTAGAGATGTTCATGCATGCTTCATTTTTTGGAAAAAACAAACAAACAAACCAACCACACACAAAAAAAAAACCAAACAAAACCAAAAAAAAACAAAAAAACCCCTCACCCCCAAATATTCCAGTACTGTATTTCCAGTTTACAGTATTATGTTGTCCAACCTTTTCCCTCTTTAAAAGAAATACCGAAGTCTGTACATCTTCCCTGCTATGCTACAGCAATTAAATATCAGAAGCCATTTATGTGTAACTTGTTCCACCCATTCGTTATTAAGTTGCATGCAGCAGCAGACATTTTCTGCTCAGCTTCCAATTAGCCAGAGTGAGACCATAACTCCTGCTGATTGCTATAGAAAGTATCTAGGAACTGGAACACATGCCTTAGTACTGCTTGCTTCTACTGCTGACTTTCCAATGCCTCACTGTGCAGGTTGATTAAAAAAAAAAAAAAGAAAAAAAATCTTTATTGCACCTATCAGAAAAAGATCTGGCAGAATATGCATATTCCACAAGGGGATTGTGAAGCTTAGTATTAGTGTATAAAATGCTTGAGATCTTCATAGCGGCAGTGTCGCCGATGCTGAAGTGTTTCTATAAGGTGTTTCTTGATCTATTGTGCAACAAATGTGCATCATGTAAGAGGCTGCATCTGTAGCCAGACCTTTCCTTCAGCAGTGCTTAATAAGCAATCATGTCAAAAGCATTTGAGAAATTTGAGAAAGATCAAGCACAAGCTCTAGATTTCACTTGGAAGTACTTATCTGGCATTTTCATAAGTTTCCAGAAGGGAGAAAGAGCTCGTCTTGCCTTTTCTAGAAAGACAGAGAAGAAAGTCTCAAGTGCTAGTAGCTTTAACTAGGAGAAGAGGTGGTAACATCTGCTTACACAGACACTTGGATGCTCCTGTTTAATGCTTCAGCAATATCTTAGTCAATGCTTGCGTATTCTGTCCATTAACTCCTGTCAGAATAAGCAGAAGTATCGTCAGCTGCCTAAATTAAGAGCAATTTATATTTGCTGCTGCTGAAATGGTATGGTTTATAAACATATCATTATACACAGAGACTCACCTATACATACATACATACTTGCATTTTTGCTGTTTACATTTGTTTGCCATTTTTCTGCACTTAAATGTGTGCAGTTTACTGCAGGACCTTGAGAAAAGCGTAGTGAGACACCTCGTACACTGAAATTGCCATTTGGTTTATACACTTTGCAGTTCTGTAATGCAATAATGCATCCCTTAAATCTCTTCAGCATTCCACCTTTGGGCTTAATCCACTGGAATTGCATGCAGAGCACTAATTGACATTGTCTGGTTTCATGACCCAGTCAAATGTTTTACAATAATTACAGCGAACAACACGAACTTGCTGCATAAGCATAATCTGTGTCAGTTTCATGAAGAGTAGCTGTTGCCTTTTAGAGTCTGCTAGGACAATAGTGACAGATATTCTTGTTCAGTAAATCATATTTTCCACTTGCAGCTGACCATCCTGTGGTGGTGTTGAAATGCTTTGTCCCTGCTTAATTTTATTTTCAATGTACTGTCGCTCACAACATTTCTACATTCACATAGGTATGTAAATTAAAACAAATGTCTGAGAGTTGTGTCTAGCTGCTGTTGCTATGTGGATAATTTCTGAACATAACTGGTATGTTTTAATGTACACCCATGGCAGTCAGACCAGAACTGCTTAGCAGAGGGCACCGAATGAGATTCTTTTACATGGCAGTTTCTTGAACAGTAGCTTTAAGTATTATGGGTTTAAATAGAGTAAGTTTAAACTTGGAAGAAGGCAGTTTGATAACTGAAGTAATTTAATCAGGTTGCTACAGAGAGAGTAAAGACACCTTCCTCCACTGCTTCAAACAATGTCGAGGCATTATCTTTAGGTATAAGAACAGAAATCCAACCACGCCTAGAAGTGCTTGCTCATCTTTGTGAGAATTTTCTCAACAGGTGGAAAGGATGGAGAAGTGGATCCATGTTTAGTTTGAAAACCTCCTGAGTGGTGGTTCAAAACTGGCTTCTCTTATATGGTTTATCAGTGTGTTGACTTTAGTACAGAGTTAGTAGCAAAAACGTTTCACACGTTCTCAAAAATGAGGGTTTTGAAAGTCTTTGTACTTCATTAGGTATTCCATCAATAATTCAAAATTATTTAAAACATTATCCAGCTAATTGTCCCAAGAGAAAACAGAGTAAATGTTAAAGAGCTTCAGCATTTCAATAAGAATTTCTGCTGTATGTCAGGGGTGAATACATTAGTCTTGTAAAAATACTCTATTTTACAATTGTTTTTTTCTGTCCATAATCAAAAAGTTAAGCACAAGCGCTATACAGGACTTAAGAAATCCTGTTTGCGGTTGTTAGAGTCTTTGTGCCTATTCTTCCACTAACAGAATGTACACTGTATAGAAAAACTGACTGATTTTCACGCAAGGTCTGCACTGAACTGGTGCAGTTCTATACAGTACCACAGTGTTGCGGTTCTTAGAAGATAAGCCTGACCTACCCTATAATGTGCTTGGGCAAAAGTTATAACATAATAAATGCATGGTTTCTCAGCTTACCACTTCAAATTGCTGATGAAAATAAGCGCTCCCTCTGGCCTGGGGCAGGTACAGTGCTGGCAGCCTGTCTCTGTCCCCTTGATGTTGCTATTGTGGAGCATGTGCTGCGGAAACAGCAGCGAGATCCTGAACCAGCTCCCAAGTAATCTGAAGGATACATTTCAGCAGCTGGTTTCCTGCCTTTTTTCATGCAATGTTTAACTCTTCCTTAGCAGGAATTCAGTAAAGTCTAAAGGGATAGAACTAGTCCTATATATAAATTTATATATGTATATATATTTATATATATATATATTTATATAAATATATAAATAGATATTACTAGAAAATCTCGTGTCATTGGAGTAAGCCAATGCAAGGCCCTATTTCTTATCAACATTCTGTAGCTGGAAAACTCTAGAAGAGGAAAAAAACCACGTAATAGTCCAAGTAAAATCACATAATGATCCAATTATCCAGGGAGGGTGGGTGGGAAAAAAAAAAAAAAAAAAAAGTCTACTGCAGTTGTTCATAAGCCTTAAAAGAAGGGTTTCTACTGTCAGACATCTCACCCAAAAGTGTGACTACAGACAATGAAGTAACTTCCACTCCCTGCTAAAGCTACAGTCAGTTGCAGAGTATCTTCTCATCATAGCATAATACATTAGAAATCATTTCTGGGTGCTGATAACTTCATGAAGATGACATATAGACCTTACTATGAATCACCATACAAATATTTAATTACTCTAGCAGTTACATAAACCAAAATGCCAAAAATACAAGAAGTTTTACTGTAACTGGACAGAGTACCGAGTAAGTAATGAGCAGAACGGTGGCTATGCTCTCCCTTCTCCCCATTTCCTGCAGCCTACCGTTTTTCCCTCAACGCACCCCGCTCATAGGCCGATATTTTTTTCATTAAATGCAGTAACGTTTTTACAGAAGAGTGAGAATTATTTGCTAAACATGTTAATCTGCCCTAACGTGAACATATTTATGGATGAAGGGAGCTCCTCTTCAGCTAGGACCACTAAAACTCGGGCAAAGCTCCCACGCGGGAGGCAGCGCACTGTCTGGTTGAAGTCCACAGATGGGATGAGAGGAAATGCCCCAGGAGCACCCAGCCAGAGTGAGTTAAGCACTAAGCTAAGTTGATACGGGTAGGAATAAAGGAGTAAAAATGGCTTCATAGGAGCATGAAATTTGTCATAGGAGAGAAGGCAAAGATTCAGACCCTTCCTGCCAACAGCACTACATGGCATGCATGCCCATCTTAACGCTTGCATGTGGCTACACAAGCAAATTTCTTGCAGTCATGGAGCTTCACAGCCTCCGCACCCTCTAGTCACTCAGGTCTTTCAAGTCAGGCCTGTATCTGCCCCTAATATTTAAATTGTCTAACTGTCCTATATTAACTTTAACATTTACGATTGGCAAGTGTTTCTGCATTTTCCTTCACTGCCTCAGATCACCCTTTCCTAAGGAAACAATCTACTACTTGACGGAGTAAAAGTTACAGGATCACTGATTTCTATCATACAGGAACAAGCTTAAACAAATCCACCTACTTAAAAGCATTAATGGGGCAAATAACTGAGTGTACTCTATCTCATCACTCAGTGAGACACAAGACCAGGGCAGGGTGAGGTTGTTGACAGTGTTACTGCTCTTTTCCTTCCTTGGAGATCCGCACAAGAGCCAGCCTTATCAATAATTTTTGTTGTTGTTGGTTTGTTTTAAACAGAAATCATGGGCAAGCCATATAACTTGAGATCTAAGCCTTGTTGAACTGCACAAGCGAAGGAAAACAGGTAGTATCCACATAGAAAATAGTTCTAACTTTCAAATCTCAGTTCTTATTTTTCTATATCTTGTATTTAGAGTGTGATGGGCACTGAACAAGCTTGTGAGATGATATGTGGCAAGATTACCCTTATTTGCTCCGGTTCCTTGCCTTAGATGATTTACAAACTAGAATCAGGCAGACACAGTCACCAGACAAAGTTTAACAAAAGGAAGAAAGAAGTACAAACAAGATTTAACCATATCTTCCTAGTTCCCATAGATGACAAACTGACCCCTATGACTCTGAAGTGTTAAGTTAGCTAAGAAACTGTTATCTCTACCTTGTTCTTAAACTCCAGTATTTTTATTTTAAATCCAGCTTCACACCTCATCTTTCTGCCACTAACCCATTAGCAAGATAACTTTGTTCTGGGGTACTGCACTACTGTCAATGCACCTCTATTCATCACTTCAGAAGAAACCAAGAAGGACAGGCATGCCCGGTGCATCGACAGATCTGGTACTGCTTTTGCTTTCCAAAAAACCCTTGGCCTGTTTCTCATCTGAGGCACTCAACTGCTGATCAGCTTCACGGTTTGTGTTTCAGTCAGTAAATATGCCTTAGAGCAAGCTAGTTGCACTTCAATATTCATTTGGAAAGCATAATTTAATAATAATGAAATTAAGGGAGCCACAGTCATGGATTTTTACTTTTCTTTCTCCCCCTCTCTTCCAGACAGCAGTGCAATATGTTCCCTATTCCCTCAATAGTACAGTTTGTACATTAGGCTTAGTTATAGGCTTCCTTAAAATCTTCTACTTACTCTTAAAAGGAAACTAGCCCTCCTAAGACAGAGGAAGTACCGCTATTTTATTTTTTTAAATGTAATTCAAACCAGAAATGCTCCCACATAGTAAGATCAAAGAAGTATAACAAACACCACTTGCAGGTTACTTCAGTACAGTTCAACGTAATACTTAAAGTGCAGAAAGGCCCATTTTGAAGTGGAGTTAAAAGCTGAGTGGAAAAAAATCCCCACCTTTTTCCTGTCTTACAAAGCTTTGAGATCTGAAGTCAGAACAAACTTGTGCTTGCATATGCAAAGTTTGTGGGTGCACTTTGTTTTACAATATCGTTATCCTGGAAAGAGCCTTGTTTAATTATACCATGGAAATGTATCAGAACTGGCAAGAGCAGACTGCTCTGCAAGAGAAAGCAGCCCAGGAATTAATAACAGCAAGGCAACAGAGGGGTGAACGCTCACTGTACCTGGGCAAAACAGCAGGACAGGTCCAGTGACAACTGGGTTCACCCACCCAGCCAGCAGGCACTGGGCACAGCCACACTCACCAAGCATAGCACCAGGGCAGCAAGGCAAAACACAGTGTAACTACAGCGTAGCTCAGGCAAGGAAAAGAGCCTGAATTTAAATGCAGCTCCTGGACCAGTGGACAAATTACGTGTGGGTGGGGACTCCAAGGTCTTGACAAGTCCGTAAATTGAATAATAGATGTTGTAAGCAGTTAGGAGACATATTTAAGGGCTACTTACTGTATAGATCTCCCATAACCTACTCCATATCTGAGTGGAAGGATGTAAAGAAAAACAGATACAGGCTTCTGTAGATGTAATCTATCAGATAAACAGTCAACCCACCTACACAGTTGCCTGGGAGTTATCTTTACAGTTTTCAGTAAACAGAATTCATAATACCGTACACATCAAAGGATTTTACAGATCATCAGCCACAAAAGTTTAGTGAGGTACACTTGTGTTTAGAAATACAGCTTACAAATGAAATTATTGCCCAAAACCACGTACCTTCTAATCCAATTTATTAAATGTCAAAATAGTATGGTTCATACGTCCACAGAGACTATATTTCTCTGAGTTTAGATCTATACACAAACCAATATTCCTTGCATACATCAGGTCAATTCATAAAACACCAGTTTATTACAGAAGCAAATATCCAAAGCACAAACAAATCAATAAACTTTATGCAATAACCAATAGAAAGTGTATATACACACAACTCAGGAAAGTCATAGTACAAGACTCTTTTTTCTCTTATTTTATAATGTGCAGCAATCTAATATTGGCAGGATTTATGCTAATTATTTTGGGGGTTTTATTGATGCAGTTTGCAGAACATTGATAATACAGCGGGGCATCCTTCACGCTTTGTGACTGCTGGCTCAGATCTGGCCAGTCTCACCACACAGCAGTGGTCAGTCAAAATCTCTATTGATTTCCATGGCAATTTGGTTGTGGCCTTATGCAGAAGACTTACATTCACTGTGTTGCTCTAGTTCATTAAACTTTGGTGAGTTACTTTAATCATCTGTTCTCATTTTCTTATTGGTAACTCTTTCATCCCCCAATCACAACTCGTTCAATATTGTAGGCTGGTTAGGACAGAAAATGCTTGGGACATAAGGAAACGGTACCCTGACATCAGAGTGTAGTTACTGGCTCAACTCACTACTCCTTTTAGTTATCTAATAAAATTAAAGTGCACCCTCCCTATCTAAAAACGCAACCCCCAAACCAGGCAATGTCATCACTGTAACCTGTGATCTCTAATTGTCACTTTGTTTGACTGGTTTGTGAAAAGGCAAGGTTCAAGCACGTGATGCAAAATGAATTCATGACCAGCAAACAAAATAATCCTTCCACATGAAGAATGGTGATTAGTGGCTAATACTCTCTAAATATTTTCCTGCTCTACTAGCATGGTATTGCTGAATTTGTACAATTATCAATTAAAAATTTTCACTGAGGTAAATACATTTATCATCTATAAAAAAACCTGTGTGGTATATGTGATACAAAACACAGATATTTTATTTCCCTTTACTAGCACGTGTGCATGCACACAAACACAAAGTTTACTAAATGTGTTTCCCTTCTTCTGTAATGCATTTTTAGAGAAAAAAAATAAAAATTTTGTAAAGGTTAGTCCTGAGTTTGAAAATTATACCACAGTTCAATTTTACATTTTACTCACTTCTGTATGTAGTTTTCTGCTACCACCTTTCTTCCATCGATGCTAACTTGAAAGCAGTATTGCTGATTTTGCTGCTCCTGTAACAAGCACTTGTAATTCCTCCTCACAAGATGATAAGCTCTGCTTTGGCAGGTGTATTTGGTACTCCCTGATGGCCCTCAGACTAATAAATACTTCAGGCTTCAGAGGCTAGCTTCCCTTTGGTCTTTTTAAAGAACTAGTCAACTATAAAAAATGGCGTTAACCTTTATTTTAATTTCCCCCCGATGGTACTGCATGGGGCTTTCAGGAGTTTACTGGCATGAGCTGGAGCCAGCGCAACACCACCGTGAGCTGATGTGGGAATAGCAACAGCACGATAGACGTGGTCAGTCTCTGGTGATGGGAAACAAAGGTGAACAGAATTATTTCTAGTGCAAGTTTCACAATACATGCCTACTTAAAAGAAACGTGATGGTATATTATCCCTTGTTTAACTGTTAATAATTTACATGTAGTTAGGGTGGCTGTGTCGCTGGATAGATATCCTTGGGGTAGCTCTGAAGAGGCAGGCATAGCACCAATAATGCTATCCAGAAATATTAGTACACTGCTTGAACATTATAGCTATTTTAGCATAATGCTACACCTACAGCATACTATGGGGCATAAATGAGCTGAAAGGTATGACATTCTTTATTTCAGTAGAGTCAGCTGTTGCTGTATCCTGATATGATAAATATCATATTTCAGACCTTTAGTAAGTGTTCTTCACTGAGCAGATGTGAAACAACAGAGGAAATAAACAAATTCAAATAAATTAAAAAAAAAAGAAGAAATCTTATGATGGAAGCTGAGGATGTAGTGATGTGTAGAGGAAACCTTACAAGAGAAGGGTCTGTCATGTGAAATAACTCTGCAGTTCACATTTCTACCTTACTAGCTTTCTTCCACTTTATTTAGACAGATATCTTTTATTTAGTTGTCAAAGACTTCGAGCCCTGAACCTGACATTTGCACAACACAAGCAAAACTCTACAGTTTATATTAAAATTTGTCTTAAAAATATAAAGAAATATCAAAAGCATGGTAGAACTATGGTAGAATGTTTGTTGGCTTGAATGTGTGACAATCAAATATTAAGGCAAATTCCTTACAAAAATATCAATGTATCAAAAAGCCTGTAAGAATTCCAGAAATCAAATTTTTGTGTAAAATATGAACAAATGCAATAAAATGATGATAGTGGCAAAAATTACAGCTAAAATTTCTGGATTTAAAAACTACTTATGTTGGAGTAAGAAATAGGTGCTCTCAAAGGTTTTCTTTGAAATCCTTTCACAGAATAAAACATACAAATAAAAAAAAATAAACACACCGAAATAATAGGAACAATATCGAAGCTTTTAGATACCAGTGCTTTACTCTGAGCTTGATACTCAAACTCCTCTTTTTCCTTGCTCTAGCCCTGTTGCTCAGACTTCTCTACCTGCCTTTTGGCTGTTCTGCTCTTTCTTCTTTTCCTGCTGCATTTTTCTGCTTTGCTTACAGCCTGCCAGCACCAGGGCCCTCCATTTTCTCTCTCTGTCACTAAGGAAAAATTCCTTCAGCCTAGTTGTTCAGCTGCTCTTTAAGGCTTGCCTTGTGTCTCTACTGCTGTTAATTACTTCTGCTGCTTCACCTACATCATTTCTGAATAAAGGGCAGTGGCTAGGCTTGCAAAATCTGTGGCGGCTGTGTGTAAACTCCCATATCAGTCCCTAAAGATGAAAGTGCATTTCTATTTAAGAGAGAGATGAATTCAAATTGGCAGATTAACAAAATCCCTCAGCTACCACCAAGTTACTAAAAGGGAAAGTAACAGAAGGGAACTTAGGGAAAAAACATCTCCCACAATAATACTTTCATTAAATTATAATTATTTGAAAAATTCAGGTAATAAAGCAATAGAAGAAAACACTCTTATAATTGACACTGTGGTCCATTTATGTTTCTCATCATCTAGTGCAAAAGAAATGAAGGGTTCACACCAGTGCTGTGTCTCTTCAAATCATAGTCACTCAGCCAGCCTTTGAAAGATTAAGGACAGTGATAAAAGGAGATCCCAGTTCAGCCCGGATAGACAACCTTACACAGATTTAATAGGTTTTCAATAAGCATTTCCAAAGAGGTGCAAATCCTATCACATCCAATTGCTCTTAACCTTTTCAATGAAATCTTTCCAACTTTCCAGAACTCAGCTCCCCAGTTTTAATGAGATTGTCTAGGACAAAGGAAAATGAAGATAGCCAGCTCTGCTTTCTACTCGGTAAAAAAGGATCAAGTACCTTAGCTTTTCAATTAATCCCTTACTCCTTTTCCTACCCCCAAATCAAAGCAAACTTGTTTGAAAGTTGGGTCATGTCACTCCTGTGCAGAATATGATTTGAGGCATGAATTAGTCACAACAGTTTTACGAGTCTTAATCAGACATTGGTACATTGATATACTAAAAATAACTCTTCCCAGAGCTCCCTGAATAGATCTTGATGGATTTTGCCAGCAGATCATAAGTCATTCCTTTAGAAAAACCGTATCATAATGGACTATCCGAAATGCATATTGTCCCAACAACACCTGCTAAATGGATAATTTATTTTATCATGCCTGGAATAACAGACTTAAGAGCTGTTGTTATGCTGTTCTTAAAAGGGTGACCATGGCAGCAGCTGAGCACTGACACGCTTCTAGCTCTGCTCACTTCTTACGGCACAGGCCGTTTCAGGCAATCTGCACACTGATTGCAGAAATACTGGCAGGTGGTTTGCCTGATTAGGCTGAGAGGTGTCATAACCTTCAGAAAAGGCTGCCTGACACTTGAAACAGGGACTGGCAGAGCTAAGAAATCTTATACCATCTGAATTAAAGGTGAAGTTTAGCGCTAGGCATTAAATTTGGACAGTAGCATCGTGAAGATGTAGAGTACCGCGCTGCTGTAATACAGCCCCTTACAGAAAGCGACCATGTTTGTGATTTAACAACCTCCTGCGTCACGTTGCTTTTCAGAGGCTCTGTTAGAAGTCTTGAGCAATCTACCAAAGTCACACAGTTGTCACAGATGACCATTAGCTAACCCATGCAGCTTTCCAGCTGAATTTAATGTGCACTTTGATCTTGTTACCTGCTGGCTCCATAAGAGTTTTCTGTCAATGTAGACGGTCATTTTGACCTTTTATATTGAATTTAACATTAATGTATTTTCTTTGAAAGTAGATACAACTTCTAAAAAAGCATCCAGTAGGCGAAAGTAGCAATTGATAAGCGAACAAGCTCCCTTTTGTTAAGGTGAGACTCTAAGAGTGCTTTTGAATTAAATCTCAACATTGTGATTCATCCTTTTCGCAAAAGGTAAGTGAGAATGATAAGAATCAGCATGAAAAGATTATTTCACAAGATTTTACAGGCAATGATGCAGAGAGCTGGAAGTAATTTTATAACCAGTATGAGAAGGGATAGAAAAAGAAAAAGTTAGCCTTGACTATTTCAGACCATCCCAAGCCTTTAAATGTAGATCTGCTCTTCTTCAAACTAAACCTCATTTGCTTTATGCAAATTGTTAAAGTGTCATTGACTTTCTAGTTCTTACTTTTAGAAAACTTAATTCGTTATTAAGAGATGTTAAATCTGAAAGATTTAAATAGGATATAGTTTATAAAGATTTCTAGAATCTGAGGTCAACTTTGAGTTAAATGTTTGCTCAGAAGAGGCTGTTGTCTTACATTTTCATTTGCTTTCCCTTGAAATGGAATCTGTACTTTCACAAGGAATGGATATTTCATCATTTCCTCATTGGTTTTATTATTGTTATTATTAATTTCTTAAAGAAACAGTTTGTTATTTTATATTTGAATTCCCTTCCACTTCTGTTCACTGCCTCTGTTATAGCTTTCTTAGATTGAGTTGTTGTTGTACCTAATTCATTCAAAATTTGTAATGCTCTGAAGAATGCCATAGTTACAGAGACAGCTATGTTCACTACCAAACCTGCCAAACCAGAATTAAACAACGTCAAGAAATTCTGAGTTAAGTAGTTCGTCTTTTGTTTGTGTATGTGTGTGAGCGAGATCCCATAGTTATCGAGTTACTTCCAGGTTTCAGCGTTAGCCCCTAACACACCTCCTTCCTTGCAGGTTGGATTTATTTTTGCTATTTTAATGATGAAGTTTGACACAATAGAAAGTGTTCAAATCTTCCTAAATTTCCTGAAAACTGTAATAGCTTACTACTTTCTGCATTTTCTGCCAAGTTTCTCTGAGCCAAGATGGATGGGAAAATATGATCCTTGGCAGTAGACGAAAAGATTCGATGCTGCTGTGAAGCTCTCTGAATAAGAGGCCAAACTGTGCTAAAATACATTGTAGGATCAAGTTAAATCAATCTGTTCATTTGGATTGCATCAATGTGACCATGAGCAATATTTTATGGATGAAATTTCCAAGGCTCTGTGTTACATAGTGTGTGGTTTCATCCTTCAGGTTTAGTTTATACAGCATGAAGGTAAAGGAGAGGTGAAAAGAGAATGATTGTCTGCTGTCTTCTAGCATATGAAGTAAGAAGCATCAAAAAGCAAGCCTGAAACAAAAAAATGAAATAACTTCACTTACCAATACGAAGTTAAACTGAAAGATCACAAAGTTTGAAAAAAATGACTGGCAAAGTCATAGAAGAAAAAATCATGAAGCATTTTTAAATACAATGGTATGACTTCTTTTTAGGAAGTCCATAGAGCAAGTTAGTGGACAGTAGAACAACATATTGGGGAATAAATGCATAAAGCATAGATATGTCCTTTCTGGCACATACTCTTCTCTAAATATTCTCCAATTGCCACAGAGTACTGTTACATGGACCTTTGATGTGGCCACGTTTGTTGTGTACAGGACAAGACCGGGAATTTGTTTTAAAATGCATTTTTTTTATCTTTACAAGTAACAGACTACTATATAAAAACCATATTTATTTAGTTGGCAGTTGATGCAAGTTTAAGAAACAATGCTATAACGTGCTAACAGAAAGCTTGATGTTTAGACATCTTGGTAGTAAACAAGATTCTGTATTCACTTTGGATAGCTTTTGAGAGGGAAACACATCAAGAATAAAGAAGAGGATAGTATCTGATTATCTGTGAGACATATAATTTTGAGATTACATTTGTATATATGTATTGCATATCTATTTGGTTATAGGATATGCCACCTCAAGATGTACCTGTAGTCACAACTTTTTCTTTTTTGAATAGAAATGAAAACGGTAAAATCTTGTGAAAAGCTTCCTGTTTGTGCTAAAATCTTCGTGGTGCAACAGGGTGGAGAGGTGCTGGCTGATTCTCCTACAAAAATAATCCATATCAAAAAAACTCACCACCCCCTCAAAATTAGCAAAAGTTATGTTTAAATTTATCTCCTGGTGCAGGAGGGAGACTGCACGCTGAGGCTGTTTCTTTGCAAAGCCACTGCTGGCTGATCTAGATGGTAGCTTTGCTCTGTTCCTTTTCTGAGGCAGTAAGTAGCTGAATCCTACACATCTGCCCTGTTGAGCCAACAGTACAAAGCACTCACCAGTCCGCTCAGTTCAGGCAAGTTTATTTATCTATTAACAGCTGCTTTAGAAACACTCAGGGAATCCAAGTCTATGGTTTAAACTCTGTTTTGTAAATGTGTGCTAAACGTCCCAGAGCAGACAACGTATTTTCTCTATATTCTGGATGTTCTGTGTCACCATCTCCTTTGCTTGATATATACAGACGAAGGTTTTGCAGGCTGGCAAAGTAACATAGCCCAAATCAATTCTGTGCATTTATATAATTAGTGAATTAAGTCTATTTATAAAGGTGTTCCTGTCATGACGTTTTTCCTTATTACTGTGGTAAATTCCTATTAAAAATTCTTGTGCTATACCTGCACCGGCACCTTTATGATCAAAAGACTTCAGTTTGGCTGCATTCAGTACTCTGTTTTGCCATTTACGCTGGACTCCATTTTCATTGCAGTCTATTATAAACGTTTCTCCTTGTTACAAAGACTTTGCTTGTCTCTTTGATGGCTCATAAAAAGCAGGGTAACCTTTTAGAATGGACAGCCAACTCATAGTGTCGAGTGCTGTCACAGCTTTCTGGCAGATTGAGGAGGGAATGGTAAACCCCACAGTGCAGGTGAGTGGCATTCATTTTAGCCTACATGAGAATCAGGAGTTCATAAAAATATAGGTTAGCTCCTGAGCTTGATTGGACCATTATAAATCCATACTATCTAGGCTGCCTTTTTCAAATATACATCTGGTGTCCAAGAAGTCTCTATTCTTGTTTTCAAAAAAGCCACAGAGGACTCACTAAACTAGTTAATATCATCAAGGAAAGACTTTATTCTTCTCCTGGTGATGGTTATGACAGCTGGATTAGGATTATGTCCATGAACTGGAGAAAAACGAGTGCTCATTTACAGCTTCAAAGTAGTTGTAACTTACAGAATGGCAAAAATTATCATGGACCGGGGGGCATGGAAATCAGCCACAGTCCCTCATTTCTTATTTTTCCTGCACATAAGGGAAGTGAGCTCCTTTTGCTTCATTGTGCACAAATATAACCTAACTGTGTTCAGAGCACTTGTAGCATCCTGGTACGATTTATCACTTTATTCTTATTTGTCCCCTCATCTGTAAAACTTGAGGCTTAAGAGGAGGACACAAGTGACAGATTGTTCAGCAATGCACAAGGTACCTTTTCTAAAATGTATTTGTCGTGTAGTGGCGAAGACATAGGTTTGTAATGCCTGCTTTGTCTGCGTTATTTACATATCCTGACAATGTGCAAGACAGCTGGGGGCAGCAGGAAACTGAGAGGGTTGAGAGTGCACTGCTCACATTGCTTCCTTCAGCACATTCCACTGGGGGAGAACAATGCAAGCCTTTCGGAAGATTTAGTAACTGATTTGCAGAAGAAAAATACCAAACTGTACTACAGACATGAGCAGAGAGCCATCCAAGAGGAAAGAGCAAAGATTCCTTTTATGTATTGTCTTGCTGGACAGGGAAGGCTCAGCACACTCTGTCATCTGTTCGTGGAGGGACCTGGTATTCCTCTTATGAGACCAAATGATTCCGCTGCAGAATGTTTCATATCAAACTAAAAGCAAGTTCCTCCTTTGACAGGTCCAGTTGTAGTTCATGTAATGTATTCATCAATCTAGAACGTGTTCTTTAAATGAAGGTTTGAATAAAGAAGATAAGCCTCATTCTGCCGTGGGTTTTAACAGTAGTAATCTCATCTGCTTCAGAGCAGAGCCATGCTGGTGGTCAAGGCAGCAGAACCAAGTCCTTTGTCTTAAGTATAGAACAAATAGAAGATATGTTGTTTGAAAATAATGCTTTTTAACACAATTCTTCTTCTAACAACACACAGTTGGACAATTTGACACATTACATGGGTTGTTTTCCTTTTTCTTTTTTTGTTTACTGGGGGGGGGGGGGGGGGGGGGGGGGGGGGGGGGGGGGGGGGGGGGGGGGGGGGGGGGGGGGGGGGGGGGGGGGG
>JAVJGI010000063.1:68953684-68980455 GCA_035590275.1 Ibycter americanus
CTGCCCTGGGGATGGCTGAGCACCTCCTGCCACGGGGAGTGGGGAAGGGATTCCTGGTTGGCTTTGCTTGTGTGCACGGCCTTTGCTTTACCCATTAAACTGTCCTTATCTCAACCCACGAGTTTTCTCACTTTTACCCTTCTGATCCTCTCCCCCATCCTGCTGGGGAGGGGGGAGTGAGCGAGCGGCTGCGTGGGGCTGAGTTGCTGACCGGGGTTAAACCCTGACATCAACGTAGCTATAAAATTAAAGCAAACAACAGACAGTGCACACTTCACACTTTAAGAAATGTTCCTTTTTCATTGACCTCTGCAGTGAGAGTGTTTGAACTGTCAGATCTCTCAACTGACCTGCAGAGCTGTGCTGCTGAACAGCCACTATCAACTCAGCTCTAAATTAGCTACTCTAACACGGAAATATTTTGGGCCGTATTCCTAGTTTAGGTAATAGCTTTGTTCTTCCAGGTGGCATACGTTCAATTCAGCCAAATTATTATATTTTCCTTGTTTTCTTTGAATTTTAAGAGGTGAATTTTATCCTAATTGAGTATCCATTCTTTTGTTGTCAAGATGCCTTTAATGTGACATATGGAAAATTATTCCTTGTAAACTGGGTGTTATGGATTCTTATGTATTTCAATGGTACCAATTCCATTCCATGGTAGTAGAATATCATGTGGAAATTAATTCTGCAGGTTATTTATTCATTGTTTGAAAATCACTTTTATTTTGTTTTGTTTTGGTTTTTAATGTGTTTCCTTTTACTTTCAATTTAAATTTCCATGGTTTTTCAATTTCAAGAATAGTAAATGTGCTAAAATTTTTTTTCAAATAATATTATTTATATTATTTGGGGCCTTCACAGATTCTTTCTCTCTCTCTCTCCTAGTTAATTCTTTTTTTGAATAACCAAAGCTTATAATTTCCATGGATCATTGAAAAGTTGCATTTCACATGCTTTTCCTAACATGTCCTCAAAAATCCTCCTGCTCTTTCCTTTTTTTTTAACATATGATAAAAATGAAATATGTGCCTTTTTAATGTAAGGACCTGCCATATATTTATATAACTGAATTAAAATACACCAACAATCAAAGCTTTCACAATCTTTCCCTAATCCTTAGTATTCCTTCTTTTTGGTCTTCCCCACAACCCAGTGTTGTCTGCGCTGAGCAGAATTTTTACTGAACTCTCATGCTCAACTTAATATTTTTTTTTCCTTGGGTTGTCACCATGGCGAGAGATGTTCACCTACGTAATCAATACCTGGAAAGCAATAACAAAATTACCTAAAAGCATGATGAATGTTGGAGTATTTTGTATGACAGGCCAGAGTTAATAAACTGAAGTTCTTTTTGCTCTCAGCTTTGATGAACATGTTCAGGTTAGTTGGTAGACTTAAAGGAGTTGCTTAGCCCTACAGTCTCAGAAAAAATTGCTGTATCAAAACTGAGAAGAATTAGTTAACATTTGGTACATTAGTATTTTCAAATATTGACATTTTAGAAGTGGACATAGTTCAAAATTTTAGAACAGTTATATCTGAAGATACTCTGAGAAGGAGTATTTCTTTTCCATCATCTAAAAGAACAGAGGGGGGGAATTTTCTTCAAAAGCCTGTCATCAGTTTGTGGGTAGTAACCACATAACCTGTGTCTGAGCTGGAGGTATCACATCTTGATAGCTAAGCTTGCAAGTAGAAAGCCAGTAAACAGATTCCAAATAGATCCCTTAGCTCTGCCTTCTTTACTGGACTGTTTCTTCTAATGTTTGCTCTCTCTGCTCAGCATTATCTACCACCAGTTTTATCTTGGTTGTATCAGAGCTAGTTAGCTTGGGATATGCCGTAAACTACAACTTTTAAAGGAAAGAAAGACATTCTAAAATCCATCATAGTAAACAAGCTGTCTGAGCATTAAGTAGAGGGAATGAGGCGTCAGAGTTAGAGGGGCTTCAAGCTTGGTTTTTTGATGATGATACTTGGTAAACTTTTTTTAGCTTGAAGACAATTTAGTAGTTTCCTTTTTAATGTTAAGTTCCAGGCCTGAATAAGAACAAAAATCTGAAAGCTAGACATCTCCAAGAGGCCAAACTGAACACAACTGCTGCCTTAAAATTATGCAAGGTCTGATATTTTTATGAGACTGACAAATAATTAACATCACTGAAATAATTGATAACAAATCCTCTATCCTTATAGCTTTCTCTCATCTTAAGCATTATATTAATCTAAGATTTCTGCAAATTATACCAAAAAGATGTATTCCCTGAAACCTAGAAAACTGGTTAAAATAATACCATGACTGGAGACTTTATTAAGGGATGGGCCAGAGACCGTAAGGTAAACCCAAGTTTAGGATTCTCTGCCCAGCTACGCCAATAAATCACTGTAAGAGTTAAAAAAGGATTTTTTTGGTTACAATCTGCCTAAACAAATATTAGGTAATAAGTTTTAGGAATTAAACTTCTAGTCCGAGTGAGTCTGTAGCCTTTCTTTATAGTCAGTAGAGATACATGGGTGCGTCCTAAGGGCAATTCAGGAATTTCTTTTGATATATATGTATACATATATAGTATGAAGTCCTCACTGTAGCTGCTTGATTTTCTCCCTGGAGTATAGAATGAGCTTATATTGATTAGACGCCCCAAAAGCTATGTGACTAAGGGACATTGTTCCTACCCATAAGCATATAGTACCTCTATTTTCATCCATCTAAAAGGAGGCGAAATTTGGCACAAGCAAATTTAGTATTCCCTGCAGAAATATTTGGAAGTGCCAATATAAAAGTGCACTATGAATTCCAAAGCTTTTCTTTGTGAAAGGGACTGAGGGGCTCATCTATTTCAGAATCTGCCCTGTGATATCACCTGCAATTTGTATTTTTATATTTCAGAATCTAATTACCAAAACATCTAATAAACGGAGCCTGGGACACCCATGGATGATGACCAGGTTAAAGGTTACTGCTGTATCCAGATGCTGTTTGGAAACCCCATATCTTTGCAGTTTCTTAACTTCCTCCCCTGCCAAAATGTGCTGTTGTAAGTTTTCAGCACTTCTGTTCTCTGGAACCGAAGAAAACTGGCTGTTTTCTGCAGGTAACTTGAGTTTAAAGAGGCAAGCAGTACGTTATTTGCCGTAACTGCTGGGACTTAGGTCCACATCTGTAACCAAAATCAATACTCATGCTTATCTATTACTCTTTCCAAAGGCCTCTTTATTTATAGGTGATAAAATTCAGGCAGTAGGTTTAAAAGGCTCTGAAACTCAAACTTAATTAAAGCATCTGTTTATCACCAAACATAACAAGCCATAAATTATATAGATGTTTCAGTTTATTTTGCACTACAAACATGTCACTTTGATCGATATGGATTTGGCCTCTCTTGTGTACAGGAACAGTCTTGAAAGTGACAGCTCACATTTTTTTCAGTACAACAGTAGGAAAAGTTGATGAATAATTGTCAGACATGATTGACTGGGGGGAGATTTTCAAAAGCACAGGTGCCCGGTCCCTGTTAGCTGTCAAGGGAATGTAGATGCCTGGTTCCTCTTTGTGTATTTGAAAGTCTCCTTCCTAGATATATCAAAAGTCTTAGGTGGAGTTAGTTGGCTGAATTAAAAATGAGCTTCCATATATTTAAAAGGAGCTGAAATTTGTGGAAAATAAAAAAGGACTGCATAGTAATTTTATCAGTTAGAAATTCTGCTAGAGGTGTGGAAACTTTTGTTGTAGGGAATTCCTTTTGGAATTCCAAAAAGGGTATAAGTTAAAGCTGAAAGATATGACTTATGGGAATAAGATTTAGGGCCTGAATCAGTATAGAGAAAAGTTAATTAAAAGAGTCTATTCACTTTTACTAAGTTGGAATTAGACCTTAAGAAAATTGAATAAGCTAAATAAAATTAAGAGAGCATAACCATATCCTGAAAAAGGAAAACAGTAAATTTCAGTTCCTTCAGGATCATCTCAATATCTTTGACTGGGGGAGAGTAGGATATTCTGGAATAATACCACTTCCTTCTGCTGTGAGTGTTGAGTAATTTGTTTGTACTTCAAAGAATGAAGTTATTTATAGCATATGCTTGCAGAGTGGCAGTGAAAAACCTTTATCTAAATCCCCTTAAAGTGCAAGGGGGATCACAGTGCAAGACCTAGAATGGCCACTTTAAGAACCTAATTACCTGCTGGTTTGTCTTTTCTTTTTCTCTTTTTTTCCTTTTTTTTTTTTTTTAATTGATTCAAGAACTCTTACACAAATGGCAAAATCAAGCAGCTATAGCTGACCCAAATATCACCTGGACAGATTGGATTTCTCTTTCAAGAGATCAGAGGAGTGTTTCTCTTTCCATGCATTTCTTCCTTTATCCCATAGATTTTACGGATATTGTTTCTAAATATGGGTCAGGTTTTTATTTATCATCCTATATCTATAAATGGCTGCGAACACGAAGGCCCTTGGTTTTGTATTTGGATGGATTATTTGGATAGATGTGGTTATTTGGATCATTTGGATAGATGTCCAAATGATGTTATTTGATAGATGGGTTATTTGGAGACATGTCTTCTAACACCTTTGCATGACTGATGGTGGGTTTCATCCCACCTTAGTATTTTTAATACATGTATCAAGTTTTGATCAGGCTTCCTATTTGCTAATTGCTCCCCATGGAGAGTGCACAGCCCCGAAGGAAGTCTCAACAAACTCAGTGTTAATCCAACAGACTGGTAATTGACAATGCTAAGGAAATGTTGGAACACTTCATGAATCAGTATCTTGCTGACTGAATGCAGTGAAAGCAGCCTTCATTTAAATTCCAAGAAGTTTGGTGTTTTCAACTTTGTTTACCTTTCTTCAGTGACTCCTGGACATATGTCTGAGTTGATTTTTGTTCATAAAATGTATTGGGAAGTGGTTAACCTTTTGACAGTAGGATAACCATTTATTGTTTTGTTTTGTTTTTTTTTTTTAACCATAGTTTGCTCTTGATTAAGAAAGTTTTAGCCTATCAGCCAAAATAGAAACAGTTCCATGTGACTGACCTGTCCATCCATTCACGGTGAATAGGAAAATAGACTGCAGTGCAGGAATAATCCATTGGATAAGTTACTTGGAAATTATTTGAATTTGAAATTATTTCTGAATATTAAAGAAAAATAGATAATTTTAGAGAGCTTGGGTCATGTTCTTCAGTAAGAAACAAATAGGGCAGTACAGTGCTTAACTGACTCATTTTGTTAATTATTAATCATATGCCGCTTTTAAGCTTTGTGGGTTAATGAAGACAGAAGGTTTAGATAAAGTACTTTGACAAGGATTCCTATACTTTAGGGATTATTTTAATAACTTCTAAATGTATACTTTTTTCCTGCTTAGAAAAGACTTTGCGAGTCTGCTTCTTACATCAGATGTCATCAAACTTAACCACTAAGGAAGAAGAGGGAAAATGCGGTATATATTTTAATGAACTATGAAAATTTTACTATCGAAATATTTTACAGCACAATAATATTTAAATGCTTAGGCTGCTCTCATTGATATTTTACTTAAATACAGACTAGTTACACTAAAATAAGATCCAGAAAATTCTTGCTTGAAGAACTGGTAATTGTAATGCTGCTTGAAAGCTTTTTATATTCCCACTAGTTCACTTTTGGGTAGATTTGTCTTTATGGTGATCATGAAATATTTCTTCCCTTATAACTCAGCTGGATTGTGACTTATCAGAAATTTGCAACAGCATGGACTTGTTTTGGGTGTTTCTGAGTGAGTTCAGAGTTGGATAAAAGTTGTTAGGGAGCTGGGTGGATATGCGATGTGATATCGTGTTGAGAAAACTGTATTCTGTGACATTTAAGTTCCAAAGATGATAAAAGCTATTTTGGGAGCTGTTTGCACAGTGCAGAGATTGATTCTCTTCATAATAAGACAAAAGATGTGATAAAAGCTTTTTTTTTTCTTTCTTTGTCAAAAGTAAGGTAAACATTCAAAGTAGGTAAATGATCCACAAGTTGCTTTTCAGCGGCATAAATTTCTTACCTTTACTATTTTCATTATTATAACACATCAAGGCTCTGAGTTCAGAATTCCATCATATTGGACACTATACACGCACAAATCTAGAAGATTGTCATCCTGTTCATTTTACAGTGTAAATAGGCATTATAATGAAATGTATTATAGAACTTTGAAAAGAGAAACAAGAAAGCTAAACATGGAATCAGTCTATTGTAACTACCCCACTAATGTCTTGGCTGCTAAACCAGGCTGTCTCCCTTGCCCCTCAGCCTAAACATTTACACTAAATTGAAACCATGTTTATTTAGAACTGCTTTGACATGCTGCCATTTCTAAATTAATTTTTCAAATTATATAGAACTTCACCACATGGAGGAGAGGGAGGAGGAGGGATAAATGCAAAACAAAACAAGAACAACCAAGGACTGCTAGGCTATAATGCACCTGGGCAATCAATGATAATATTGTGTGAATCAGTAGTATATCCTGACAAGTTTTATACTGTCATTTTGTCCAATTATTTAAAGTGTCTTAAGTGCAGGATTTCACACTGAAAAGACTGGCAATCATGATACTTCCTTTTTGTTGTTAAACAGTAGGCAATCACTGGGCGTAAGCAATTGTCTGGGGCTTACAAAAGATAAAGGTTTGTTAGAGTAGATGGGCAAATTGTGCAGATCCTTTTATGCAGCTAATCAAACTTTGTCTTTAAATTGTTTGTTATAGTTTTGCTGAGGCTGACATCCCTGAGTGAAAATTGTTGTGTTTATGAGATAACACAGCTGCTGGGCAAATGGCAAAGATTTCAATATGCTGTTGAGCTAAAATGGGGAAATCAGTCTGCATATAACAATAGCCCCTCATGCCCACCTTATCCCCCAAAAAACTCTTTACTTTCATTTCCTTCTATTCTCACAAGAATATCAGCACATTTCTGTAAGTCTGAGACATTAGTTAAAGCTGTAGAAAAGGTTTATTTGAAACTGAGCAAAAACTTCTGATGATTTTGAATTTATTGAGCTGTATGAGGATAACAAAGATTTCTTATTAACTTGCCGGGGTCTAGCAGTGGAGTGGGACTCACAGAAAGAAGTTATTTTCTCACAGGGATATAAAGCTGACAGGTAAACCAAATCATCCAAAGCCTTTTGCATATTTCATCCATCCACACCTACATAAAGGCATGAACAACCGCTGCACCTCCTCTGACCTTTTCTTCATCCTCATTTATATTATATTCTGGTTCACTAGCCTTTGATTGTAATTACTTGGTAGAATTGAACACTTTTTGTTTTCATTTCTGCATTCTTTGCTTGGTAAACATCTGCCTTTTTTTCGTTATCCTTCTCTGATATGGTCATCTGTAACTGATCAATGAGCCCTTACGAAGGAAGGCTCAGAGGAGATGGCCAAGGGTGATGTGCTTATGAAGTTTGGGGAAGAACGTGTGGAGTGACTGACCATGGCTGTTGTAAAGGACGCTGAACTCATGGCAAAGGGGTGCAGAGGGGAGCCTTTGCTCTGTGTGAAAGGTTATATCAGCTGGTTGGTAGCTGTTCATCCGTTAGATAATCAGCAAAATGCAACAGATCTGTCACTTAGAGAATCCAAACTGAGCAACAAACAACAGACCTTTGAGGAAAGCAAAGGGCTTGAGCTGGTTTCACCCCATGTGTGCTTCATAGTGACTGGGGATGTCTGGTGTTGTGATGGTGAGGGTATTAAGAGCTCAGTAAGGAAATTCTTGTTTGTATTGTGATTGAAATGAATAGTGCAATTGCTGCACTCCACTAAGTGCAATTTGTACTTGCACTGTGATTCAAACGCATTCCTGCATCTCTGTTAAATCAAAACGCCATGTAACATAAAATCATTTAAAATAAGTAATTCCTGTATTACGTGTTAAACCCCGCCATGTGTGGAATATCTAAAAGAATCTGCTCAGAGCCCTGCACTCTTGCACCACCAGCAGTGCAGAACATCCTCCCTGGCCTCCAGATTCCCAGAGCACATCTATTCTGTCAGCTCCTGCGCTCATCAGAAAACACTGAATTCCCTCTTGGCCCTGGACCTTCCTCCCCACTTACTGCTTATAGCTATTGAGTTACGTAAAGCAATAGTACAGTGTATTTTATAAGAAGCTCCTCACAAATCACACTTTTGTTGTGCTACATTCAATGGTTTCACAAAAGAAGTGGTATGTTGCATAAGCTAAGGAAGAAACACTCAGCCTTGCAAGTGGATTGCTGTTACATGAAATGGCTCCAAATCTATATGCGAAGCCTTTCTAGATTTCCTCATTTTCTGTGACCTTTAATGATGAGGTTTAAGTATGTCAGCCTCTTATCCAGGGAAGTAAAATCAAAGCAAGCTACTGAACAAGTTTAATAGATTTGCTTTGATGCTGAGTTTACATAGTGAAAAAGAACAAAGAAGTGCTAGGGGTAATAGGGTGAAATTAAAAGGTGACTAATCTTTCATTGAAATAATTGTTAGCACTGCCATCGATTTGAAAATGAACAGCTTACAATGGTAGCCCAGACTCTGAAGGCCATGTCAGAATTTACTCCCTTTGGCATTCCGAAGAAGATAAGCATTTGAATACTCAAGGGTTTGGGCTTTAGGTGATAAATCTACTCTTTGATCTGCTCACGTGTTTCCTGGATCCTGTTTAGAAACTAGCCAAAGGAAGTACTCCTTCATGCATGTGGTTAAAAGTGGAGCATCGTGCCTTAGGAGGTTATGGGGAAAAGAGTTTTTAGGGGTTCTAAATATCATTGGTTAAAGTGACAGAATTCAAAGGAGAGCAACTGAATTAAAAATGGAAATGTATCTTGCTCTGAGAATCCTTGAATCCCGGGTTGCTGGCATCTGGTGTAGCACTGTGGGAAGTATTGGTACATGCCTGTCCTGTTTTTACAGTCTTACAAAAACATCTCCTATTGTCCATTTTAAGAGACAAATCTAGAATTATCTTTTCCTTGACTGGTTCACTCATTCATCTGCCCTAATGTTTTTCACAAGGCACAGTAAAAAAAGTACTCTTAACTATTGCAAAGACGTCACCTTTGACATATAGTGGTGGAGGGGGGTGGGGGGAGGTCATGCAAACTGCCTGAACTTACAGGATGGAACCTGCAGAGTCAGCAGGCTTTTATCACTTCCCGCCCACTCTGTTTCCTCTACCTCTACTAATAAGCATATAAAAAAAATCTTCAAACACCACTGCATAAACTCTGATTTATCTGCCCTGTGGGCAGGGTAGATGTGTACTTAATTCCTAGAAATCTACAGATGACCTGCTACCATTAAGAAGAGGCCATGGAAAAGTGGGAAGGTAGATGGCAAAGACTTGCCTCCAGTCACTTTTTCATCCAGTTCCTCTAAATGTTTTGACTTCGCAAAAAAATATTTGATTATAAATCTGAGCTATTTATATGCAGAACCTAAACATGCCAATAACAAATAGCTGTCTGTGAAAACAGTAGATGACCTCTTAATACAAATACCATGTGAAGGGTACTTAGCTTTACAGATGATTTGTTAGGTGAGAGGATAAAAGCACTGCATGGAATTCCTCAGTGATGTGAATTTGCAACAATATGTAGAAAGCCATATGGATGTTGTTGTAGGGGGAGGTGGAAGAGTTTGGTGTCCATTTGAATTCCTAATGGCTTTTAGTATAAACTAGCCTGGGTCTACTGAAATAAGACTATGTGTACCAGTAGGTATGAGGCCAAAAATTTAATTACTGCTTTTCACTTGGCATTTGTCTGATCTGTATGATCACTTCCTCCACCACCAAAAATCACTACAGGGTGTCTCACTGAAAAAATAATTTTATTTTGTGATGCATTCTCCAGCACCTGGATAACTAATCCTGGTGTAAAATTCTTAAATAGTCATTTAGGGATATAACTCATGTTGCCCTGGAACATAAACTGAATGAGTACATTCATTCTCTGGACTTGCTTGTGGCCCTTAGCTGTGTTAATGGCTCTCAGGCTGTGTCGCTGAACAGAGAAAAACTAGAAAACTGTAGGTTGTTGAGATTAAGATGATAATTATGCCAACCAAACCTCAGAGAAAATATTTTCTCTGGATTTTCCTAACCTCTACACCCAGGTTACAACTAATTACCCATAACAATTCAATTTTTTTTAGACAAAATAAGAAGACACATATTAGAAATTCTGACACTAGTGAAGATTTTCAGAAATGACCAGTGCAGATTCAAATATTGATTGTAGGCCAGAAGCACTTAGTAATATTGGGACAAATTCCAATATGGAATTATGGTAGGGAAGATAGACAAGAACTAAAAGGAATATTTACACTTTCAAATACTAAGTAACAGGGAGTATGTCCCTTAAAAAGTCTCAGTCTTGGTGAACACTGTGGTGACATTAAAAAATTGTATAGTTATTCTATGGCTGTGCAAGAACATTTCTTCATGTCTGTCCTAGGCAGACAATAGTTGGAATTCTCTTAATGCATGGAAATATTCTAGCTGATAAACAAAAAGCTTAGTAAATATGACATCATATATTTAGATACAACATTTAACATTTTATTTTGTGAAGAATTGTTAGCTCATTTCTGAGGAACATAAGTCAAATTCCACTGCATCTCAAAATTGCCACGGAAGAATTAACAAAGACACAGTGAACACACAGTTCCAGGGCAACACTAAAGACAAGGAGAGACTGAACTGATTAAGATTTATCACCCTGGAATAGAAGAAGATGAAGAATGATATGATAGAGACATATAAAAAGAGGGAGCTGTAGATAAGATAAACAACGGAGATCATTCTTTCACAATAGGAAAAGAAGGGAGCACAAACTGGCATAGTTTGTCAGCAAATGTAAGGTAAAACAAAGGAAGAAGTTTTATTCAAATAAATAGGTAACTAAAATGTGTAACTCTTTTTTAGAATATTGTGTATATCTTGTATTAAAAAAAAAAAAAAAAAAAAAAAAGAAAAAGATAAATTAATGAAAAACAGACCCAACCTTGGCTATATTAAATAGAATGATCCAGTTACAACTTTCCTATACAGAAACTCACTGAAATTATAATCTCTACAGAGTGCGAGCTTATGCCAGGGAAGGATTACTCTATAATTACCCTATTTCTAATGTTTTTCCTGGGGCCACATGCCTAGCTCCAGTGGTTAGCGGTGTTGTAGGCTGAATGGATCTTTGACCTGAGATCCTGTGCTCTTCTGTTGTTCTACAGACCAGGATTTGAATCCCAGCTCTTTAGGAGAATCTGCAGTGGAACGGATATGCATGCAATGTGTTTTGTATCTTAATTTCAGACAGCACAGTAGACTGGGTTGTATCAGACTCAGTTTGTCTGGAAGAAACATTCTTTTAAAGAGAGTTAAATGTGAATTTAAGTCTCTCAGATTTTAAAACATAGTCCTCAATATCTTCTAGTTAGAAAAAAGGGGAAGCTGATGATTTAAGGGAGGTGGTAGACCTGTAGGAAGGCCAGGCTCAAGTTACCTTCAAGTACAGATTCATATCCCTGACAAGTGGCCAAATCCAAGAATAAAGGTTTTGGCTTGTGTTTTGGCCTAGATGTTCCAAGGTGCCATAAAGTAGCAGAGAAAGTAGTTCCAAGAATAACTTAATCATAACATAATAATTTTGCATTCACAGTATGGGACAACTTAGTGCAACTTCACAGCTGTGATAATTTTATCACTTAAAACCCTGATTCTTTGTCTAGTCTATGTATTGATCATCTGTGCTCTGTAAGTGCCTTAGAAGACTAAGAAAGTGTGTGTTACCATTAGGCAGAAACCTTGAATTACAAGACTTTAGCTATTTAAGTGTGTTAGTCATATGTAGTAACTGTAAAGCCTTGAATATGGCTGGTTGCAGCAGTTATAGGTTAAGCTGCTTTGCTACAAAAAAATAAACCAACATAAAAGAATTTGGCTGTCACACAGATCAGGCAAGGACCTCACAAATTTTGTCAGCTTTCACCTCATTTATGGAATATTAACAACGAACAAGAACATTCAGGGGAAAATATTTAAAGTCTTTTGCAAATACTGGATGTCTCAGTTTCTTTGTACTCAGGCTAAGTTTACAAATTATACCATCTGATTTTCAGGGATGCTTGGTGCTTCAAAATCCTCTAAGTCAAAAATGGAACTGATGGATGTTCAGGCTCCCTAAGAGCCACACTACTTGTATTCAGAGGTTGACGTGTGTATGTGCCTGGACTGATTTTGGCCAGACATTTAAAAATATTTTCTCTGCTAGCTAAAGGTGGCAGAGCAAAGCTATAAGTGGGAGAAGGCAAACCTGGCTGGAACCAGAGGGTCTTACGTATCCCTGTACCCAGAAAGGTAGGAACCCCACCGTCGAGAGGGACTGTGATACTCTACACATAGAGCATTTGCACAAAATGCTGGTCAGGCACTGCTAATACTTTTTGTTTTGAAGTGAACTGCTGCCACTAGTCCATCTTGACAAATCAGTTCATAAAAAGGATAGTCCTTTTAATGCACGGTGTACTCTGGGTCTTGCGTGGTCAAGGCACTCATTATTTACACAGAAACACCAAGATTTTGTCTGGAGAAGGGAGACACCCTTCACTGCAGCTCCAGTGGAATAGGCTAATCAGGGGCAGGTTTCATGTCTGTCTGCCAAGCTAGGAACCGAGCCAAGAAGTATTCCACATACCTCAGATGCATTCAAGTGTGCACCTGGTGTTAGTTAATTGGGTGAAGATTTTTTGCCTGTGGGTGGAAAGGATTTAGTGACAGAAGGTTTTTCTATTCTCCCGCTACCACCCTATGCAACGAGAAGGAGAACGTGATTGACTGGACTGTTTCGCAAGATTATCTGGGTCAGGACCAGGGAATGTTCAAGGGTAAAAGGCGAGTTATTTGATTTACAAAAGATAAATTAGCACGTTCTAGGGTATGAAGGACAAATATCATTCTTCTCCCAAGTAAACCTTAAATTCTCACTGGCAGAGAAATGGAGGGTGGAGGAAGAAGGTTCATTACGGTGATCTTATTGCTGATTTCTCCAGCAAGGTGTTTGGAAGTGGGTGAAGCTCTAGTTTCTTTTTCTACTGTGTACGTCTACACAGAGCATACAGGCATGGCTAGTGGAAAACAGCACACTGGTGGCTGGCAAGGATACTAAATAAATGACAATATAAAAACTTTGCCAAATTTAGAGCTTGCTAGAAATATTTAACAAATTCAGATTCACAGCAACCACCTAATTTGGATCTATTTTACAGGTAAGGGAAATGGAAGCACAGAGCTTTGAGGGCCAGATCCTGAACTCCACTCTGTACTACAGAAGACTCTGTGCAGTGCAGAGGTTATAAAGTTCTGTTCAGAGACACATAGTGATTTACAGGCCAAAGACAGGGAGTCACATGGTAGGAAGCATAGCTGTGCTGCAGCTCCTACTGTACTGAAAGGAAAGCTGTGACCAAGTTAAGGCAGAAGGTAACGTAGCCTGTGATTTAAAGTTTATATTCCTGCCTCACGCCACCTTGCCAAGCTTGTTTATTCATGCTCATAAATAGTGGGGAGCAACCATTCTGTGTTCTCTTGCTGAAATCAAATTGTAAGGCAATGGAAGATTCAGCACTTCAACAAAATATGAAAACCTATTCCAGCAGAAAAGGTGAGGAAACTTAGTTCTAGCAATGAAAGTACAATTTTACTAAATCCTCATCAATTGTCCACCTCATCAGTATACCAAGAGATGGAGGAACATGTGAGATGAGTCCATAGAGAACTTCAGTGCTGCTTTTTTTTTTTTTTTTTTAACATTTTATGAGCCGGTGGTGCAATTGCAAATAATATATCTCATAACAAGGAGCTGGGAGGGCTCTAATGGAGGAGAATTAGAAGTAAACTATTGATTGATGATTCTAAATTAAGAGGAGCTGTGGACTCTCTTGAAGGTAGAGAAGTTCACAGACACATCTGGATAGACAAGAGAGCTGGGCAGTCACTAACTGCATGAAATTTAACAAGAGGAAATGCGGATTCTCCGCCTTGGATGGGGTAATTGTGGTTATACATACAAACTGGGGGACGGGAGGCTGGAGAGCAGCCCCATGGAAAGAGATCGGGGGGGTTGAGTTGGTGGCAAGTTGAATAGGAGTCAACAGTGTGCCCTGGCAGCCAAAAGGGCCGGAGTGTCCTGGGGTGCCTCAGGCACAGCACAGCGAGCCGGTCGAGGGGCGATTGTCCTGCTGTGCACTGCACTGGTATGGCCCCACCTCGAGTACTGTGTGCAGCTTTGGGCACCCCAACATAAGGAGGACATCAAACTATCAGGGTTCAAGAGGAGTATGACCAAGATGGTGAAAGGTCTCAAGGGAAAGATGTACGAGGAGCAGCTGAGGTCAGTTGGTTTATGCAGCTCGGAGAAGAGAAGGCTGAGGGGTGACCTCAGGGCACTGTGCAACCTCCTCAAGGGGGGCAGCGGGGCGGAGGGACTGATGTCCTCTCTCTGGTGACCAGCGATAGGACATGTGGAACTGGCATGAAGCCACGTCAAGGGAAGATCAGATTGGACATTAGGAAAAGGTTCTTCACTGAAAGGGTGGTCGTTCACTGAAGCAGGCTCCCCAGGGAAGTGGTCACAGCACCAAGCCTGTCAGAGTTCAAGGAGTGTCTGGACAAAGGTCTTAGTCGTCTGATTTAGTTTTAGGTAAAACTAAAGGACCAGGGAGATGGAATTGATGATCCTTATGGGTCCCTTCCAACCTGAAATATTCTATAATTCTACAGAGCTGTGGAGTCAGTCTCAGTTATTTTAAGTAGTTTATTTAGAGGTTCTAATTGGCCTGTACTTGGATGAACTGCATATAAAAAATGTTTTTTCCCTTTTTTAAGATGAAAATAAGACAGGTCCTACTGAAGGCAGCCCTGTTTGACAAAAATACATGTATGTATGGAAGGAGGCACATAGATCAAGCACTGACTAAATAAAACGAGAAATTCACTTTCCTGTGAAAGCCACATATGCTTCTCTACTGTGAAAACTTGGTGTAGCCCATAGTCTTCTCCAAGTGAAGTTTCTCAGGTTTCTGTGTCCTTTTTGTCTCTTTCCCATTATATTTTTTTTTTTTTTCTGGGGTTAGAAAAGGTGGTAAACTCTGTAAAAAGGAAGCTGTCATGAACCTGTCAGTATGTACAGGTGGAGAGGTTGCGACTATGCATGCTGTGATTTTTGGCTGTGGCTTAGCAAAGCAGTTGAAGAGCAGCCTAACTTTAAGCCTCTGAGACTTCTCTTTGGAGTGACACATTTGTAAAAACTCTCTCCTACTGTATGTGTCCTTGTCACTGTACATATTATTCACCATCTAAAATGAATCAACTTAAATTCTGTTCCCCTCCCTCAATCATTTGAAAGCAGTATATTAAGCAGTTCTTCAACCTAAGAGAGAACTGGAATTTCTGTTGATTATCTGAAATACTTATTTTTCCAGTATGTGAAAAATGAGAATTCTTAGAATAAATTGTATTAAATGAAAATGCAAGGAGTTAAGTCTCAGGATCATTAGAATAGCTACTAAAGGGTGAAACAGAGTGAAGCCTACACATGTACAAGCTTGCCAGAGTGTCAGAGTCCTCTGTGATCTTCTATGGCCTTGTACGGGTCTGGTCACTTCTACCCATTTAACATTCTCTCTGCCCGAAGTACCAAGCTGTAGGGACCGACACTCTAACTTGAAAGAGGTAGCCTTTTTACTCACTTAACTACTTAGGTCTGATTCTGCTTCATTTTTCTACTCCAAGTCTTTCTATTTAATTATTGGAACAGTCAAGGGAATGTGATTTAAATTATTGTACCTTCTGAAATTATTATGGTTGGTAATACCCGAGAAGAATCTTCTGATCTGAAGACTCATATATACCTGTGTTTGTAACATATATGTATTTTAAACATATATACCTGTCCATAAGCATATATACCTGTTCAGTAACAGGAAGAGTCAGGGAGTGGAAATGGGTAAAGTATTAGAGCAATTGTTTGGAGTATGTTGAAAAAAGAGGTTTCAACCAGATGTGTTTTCAGTCCTATCTAATTAGATGAAATTATTAGTTGTCAGATGAACAAAGCTACACTCTTACACTAGGCATGATGGAGTCCAGAGGGTCTCCGCAAAGTGTTGCAGCACTGGCAACTCTCAGGATCTTATTGCAGAATCATAATTTCTTTATGATCTTTCAGAGGTGTCATGGAGTTGCACTGGGATAGAGAGAAGTTTCAGCAGTGGTAAGGGTACTGAAAATTAATAGTAGAAGGACAAAAAAAATCCTGCTTTTTGAGGCAAAAGAAGTTGAGTGTCAGAATGCTCTGCTGCCATGTCCCATACTTAGGGACAAAGTACTAGCAGCACATTGGGTGACTATCATGATACTTAAATATCAGGGTTTGAGGGACCAGCCTGCATCTTTGACGTGCAGGAATGAAGACAGAGGTGGCTGTCTCAGTGCTCAGATTCCACTGGAGCTGCATCTGCTTTGCATATATTCAGACTACAAGAGCAACAATAATCTATCCCAGAAAATAAAGATTCCATGAAATATTTTCTTTTAATAGAATAGAATAGAATTTGGTTTCAGGCAGTAAGGTTATCTCTTTTGGATCAGGAATTAAAAAACAGTGCATGAGGCTTTGAAGGCAAGTTACAGTGCTCAGATAAGTGAATCATAACTATCACAATTTTAAAGGTGGATTACAGAAAACATCATTCATTGAGCCATGAACATATTTGTGAAAATGGACTATCTGAAAACAGAAAGTGAGATTATATATTGCAAATATATTTTCTAGTGTCACCGACTCACCTGCTCTAATAAGTAAAATTTTTCTGTTAAAAATCTGAACTTCAGTTTGTTTTGGGGTGGCATTTTTGCATGAAAATTATGTTTCTTGTTTTTGTAAAAGTTGCGGTCTGTATTCAACCACATGCACAGCCTCAGTGACCTCCAAGTCTTCTTGTAAACCTTGTTCAAATGCAGCTTAGCTGGAAACTTGGCTGAAGCTTTGAGATGGCATCTAGAATTTGTAAGGGAGTATACTAATATCTCATGACAAAATGAGAAATATTAAAAATGTCACCAATTAGAATTAAATTGTGAATTAATCTTTGGACTTTTTATCATTCATATATAGAAATTATTACAAGTTAATATGGCTAGCCACAAAGGTCCATTAGACACGGTTTGGTTGTCTCTAATAAATACTTAAAAGTCAATTTTCCACTTTAGATCAAAAAGAGAAAGAGTGAGAACTTGAGAACAGGAATAATATTATCTTGGTGTGTCTCCTTTCCATCTTAAGCAGGTTAAAAGTTATTTTTAATAGCAGACATACTGAGGGAAGACTTGTTACTTTTGAACTTTCAAGTCATTCTGTTTTAATCTGTGACCTGATATTTTTATGAGGCATTCTTGAACTTGGGGGAGGAGGGTTTCCTGTCTGACTGCAGCTAGAAAATTTTCCTTCAGCTTTCAAAACGGGAAGGTTATGAGTGGTCCAGCTACAGTCATGCAAAAATTAAAATAATAAAAATGTAATGGAAACCAGGAACTTGGAATTCTGCAAAAGCATGAACTTTTTACCCTTCCAAATACAGTTTTTTCCTCTTTTCTTCAATGTGTCAGGTGTCATTTTCCTACTGATCATCATCAAACAGCTTTTTGTCCAATGAACTTTTTGAAATAGCTGTGAACATTTGTCTGTTTTGCGAAATAGACTTTTTGTGGGGAAAAAAATAGTGAAAGGACACAGAAACCTCCCTGATATTCATCTCTAGTATCCCTGATATTAATCCCTGAAAGAAGTTCTGGTGACAAACTCCCACTGGCCTTGACCCACTAATTCCAAATCATGAATCCTTTTGGTTTGTGTTTCTGAAGCACTAACTGCTTAGCCAGCACCTCTCTCTAATGATTCCTGTGCATTCTTTCCTGTCATTCAGCAGAAACCCTCATCTCCTGCATTCCTGAACTCACCAGCATTTGTAGCAATACCAAGCAGAAATCTAGGGACAACACTGTTAGCTCATCTCTCTCTCCTCCTGAGTTGCTAAGACCCCTGAGCTACCTCTGAAACTAGAAAATACAATCATTGGTTTTCTTTAGTTATGTCATCCATAGCTCAGCTACTTAAGGAGACAGATTATGGCACACTACAGGAAAAATCTGTCATACAGATTAACAGTTATTTCCATAGGATGGAGAAGGAAGGTACAGAAGAAAGAAGACCAAGCAACACGAGAATATTTAGAAGAACAAGAAACGTCATGGAATATTGGTGAAACACTTGGAATGTCCCCAGTGCAACAGATGAGCTAAGTCCTGGCAGTAGTGAGCATCATCAGCTTTGATTGAATTCACTCTATGATGCACAAAGGTAACACTTTTGAACATCTTTATCTTTGACTGCAGGTGGGAAATAGTGCCATATAATAGTTAGAATAAAGGTTTCAGTCAGGATTTCAGAGCTGTTTTTCGAGTCCACGTTGATTCATCAATTAATCTGAAAGAAAGAAAAAGAAAGAAAGAAAAAGAAAAGAAAAAAAAAGTACATTGTGTATTTCCGTTTACCTGTGTACAATGGACTTAATAGGCCCTGCTAGTGGATATGTGGAACGACTAAAGTTCCAGAAGGAAAGGTGCTAAAAGAGTGTAAAGTTGTTTTAGTTATGAATTCAAGAACATCACTTTGCTTTTAACAGGCTAGGTTGTAATGCCAACAGCCATATAATGCTCTCCTCATCTCCCTTTTTTCTTATAAAACTCTATTTCTTAAGGCTAGGAGTTTCTCAGGATATTATTCTCTATATAACACTATATATTCAAGAAACCCAGGGGAAAAAAAAAAGGGGTGGGGCTGAGTAAAAAGAAATTAAAAAAAAGGAAAGAAAAAAAAGGGGGGGGCATTTCTCCTGTCTCCCTCTTCCCAGAAAATAACATAGTAGCTAAGTGAAGATGTACCTTGACAAGAGTTGTGAATAATCATTAAGGAACAAAAGAAAAGAAACAAAAGAACACTCAGGAAATCATGCAGTAGCTTTCACTGGTGATCATCAAAGATAGAAATGGTACTTACTCTGTAAAGTTTTTAAAGTGCAGGACTAGGATCTGCGCTTTGGATTTGGAGAATTATGAGATTTAGCGTGAATGAGCTTATGGATTTCTTCCCTGCTGTTTAGCATAGCTTTTAGATGCAAATAGGACAATAAACATGTAATTGCAGGAGAAAACAGAACATCACCTTTTCCCATCTATATCTGTTACCTTCTAATTTCCTCAGACAGCCAAATAGTTATTTGTGGTTTTCCAGTCCAGGTGTACAGTTAATAGCTGAAGGCAAAAAGTACTGTGGAATCAGTCCCTCTCATCTTGAGTGAACGGCTTGATTTTTTTAAGATATAGCCATCTGAAATTTCATATTTGTTTGTCATCACATGGTTTGAATACCAGGATTAAGTGATTGTTAAGAGGGGGCCACTCCAAGTTTAGTGGGAGTGATGACCCACATTAACTTCATGAGAAAAGCTGTGTTTTGCTCTACAGGAGTAAAATAGTTTAAAATTTTTTTCTAGAAAGCTAGATTACTATTTTGAAGAGTATTTAGTAATACATTTGAAAAAAACAGTCACTGGCTTATCATACATAAAGATATATTGAGAGTGATTTGTCTTATACAAATACAAGAGAAAAGAAACTGAGTTAAATAATTCATTAATTCTTTCATATACAAAAAAATCTGAAAAATGTTAATGTAAGATACTGCACTGACAATCTAGACACTGAACTACTACAGTGGTTTTTTTGCTACAGCCTCTTTTACTACAGGCCACGTTTTATCCTTCCTGTGCAGTTTTACCCTGTTTTCTTCAGCATTGTTCCAAATCATTGCTGAAAAACGTGTTTTTATGGTTGACGGTGGATTTTTATCTCCATGATTTGTTATGCATTTGACCTTTGTAGGAGATGCATTGGGGCTTAATTCTGCTGTGGGTGTTTACTTACCAGGAATTCAGACTGAGATGCATACAACCAAGTTTACATAAGCTGAATGGTCATTAGGAGATAATGACTTTCAGTCAGTACTATCTGAGGCTGAATTTGAAGCAGCATCCTAAGGGTCAAAGGCTTTGACTCGTATTTCCTTTTCCCTCCTCCTTATCAGACTTTTATCTTGTTATTGGCAGCTGTTTAAACAAAGATATGAAGACACATGTTGATTTCCTTTGAAAGAATCAACAAGAAGTGTTGCGAGATGGCATTTTCTGGAAGATGGGTTTGAAAAGGTAGCAAAATAATCTCGTGCCATTTTTTTTATCAGCTTGCATTTACTACTGATGAAGATAATGATGAGTTCCTGAATACAGAGTTCTTGTATTTAATGAGCATGAAGGATGTTAAATCAGTGTTGGGAACAAAGTCCCTTCCATTTATAAATGAATAGAGGCAAAAAAAGGAATTACCTGATACTACTCAATTCATGCAACTTAGTTTTATCTTCAGTTTCCCTATGGAGTCAGAAAAAGACTGTGAATTGCTGAAGTCTTTCTGACAACACCAGTAAACAGTTATGATACATTCTTTGGGGTTTGGTGCTTTTTTCGAGTTGCTTTAGTGTAAGTGGAAAACGACTGAAAATCTTTTACTTTGCTGAAATGGGGGTGGGGGTGTGGGGGTGGGGAGGGGAAGATTATTAGGGCTGAAACTAAATCACCAATTGCTTCTGATTGTTAGTCCTCTTCTATTTTTAATTTAGAGGCCAAGAGCTCAATGAACCAGTAAGCAGACTCATCAGCAATATCTCATTAATTTGGAAGATGCTTTTCTTGACAGAAATAGCTATAACTTCTTTGCCTGCAACATGATTCATAGTTTCTTTGTAATAGGAAAGGACTTTAAAAAAGTACTGACACTTTCAGGAAATATATGTTTCCAGTGCAGAAAAAAACAAAGCACTCCAGAAAGTCAGACATGGCCCTGCTTAGTGGGAGAGCAGATCCAGATAAACTGCTCTAAGTTCATGAGGGAAAAGACCTGATTTACAAACGCTTATGCTGTAAGGCACATGAATTAAATCATTGCAGGGTAGAACTAAACCTAGGATTTTCAAACAATGGATTGAACAAATTATTGTGCATTCTACAAAATGTGAATGTGTCTTTATTTCAAAGTTATCAGAAGCAGTGGTCTCAAAGTAGAATTTCCACATGTAGTTTTATTAGATGATATCACTAATATGAGCACTAAGTCCCAGCACATAAATGGCTTCTTATCTTCTAAAACTCTCCCAAACCCATACTTTCTTCTACTTCCCTATTCTTACTATCCATCCCAATTCCTTGCATAATCCTTACTTTCTGCACACCACGTGTACACCCACACTGGGGTCCAGCATCCGCTTTTTAATCTCTCTTTGGCTTGTGTCTTAGGTTCCCTGAAACAGCTTTCCTCTGAGAAGTTAAAAGAAACTGAAAGACTGGAGGGATGCTTCAAAGAATGTGTGCTTTGATTGAAGGTAGTGCCTTTTAGAAACAAAAGAAATACATCGAGCATTCCTGTGATATACCCTGGCAATACAGTGTTTCCAGTGTACTTTGTAAAGAAGATGCCCACAGACCATAGGTACAATGATGAGTACAAATACCAAAAGTTTAAAATTAATACATGCTAATTCAGCCCTTCCTATACTATGATTGAACTACTGCTCAAAAACTTGTTAGTCAAGGGTTCTGTTCCTAATTGATCCAGGAACATTTTAACTAATGCTAACATTAGGCCAGAATCATTGGAGTGAATTAAAGAAAGCATGATCAAAACTTATGAATCTCTCTGTCTAAATGAAGAGAGGCATTAACTTCAATGAAAAATCTAATAACCTTCATAGCAGACAATCATAATTTGCATTGGTTGATTTCCCCGTACATAGAAAATCTTTAATTCTATAAATCTTTTTGTGAAAGGGGAAGTACTTTAATAGTCAGATATGGAAAAGTTATTCCATTAGAATAATTTCTGTAAAATATTAATTTGAAGTCCTAATTTCTCGAATTTCTTTATACACCTGATATAATGGATGTGATGAGTTCCTTTTAGATCCATTATTTTGTGAGAAATGCTGTGCTTCCAGTCCAAGAAGGAAGAAAGCAAGCCTTAATATATTTGAAATAACCTCCTAAGATTTTATACTAAATGCCATGTTTCCATCCATAACAACTGTCAATGCATTTATACATGAAGGAAAGAAAAAAAAAAGGCTGTTTGAGCTGGAACGTCTGAGGAAGTCAGAAGGAGTCTGAGAAAGCCTTCTTGTTGAATGGGGAGTGTTCAAAGAAAGAGATCAACCGCTTGTTAAAACAGTGCCATATCTATAACTAAAAGAATAAATATGGTTGGGGAAAACTGACTTCAGAATGCAGTATGTCTTGCTAGAGGACTTATCAAAGAGAGACATCTGAATGAGTTATATACAGATTTTTACTACTGACCATGTAAACTCCAAGACCCAATTAAGATCTCTGTGTGTATGTAGCTATATAGGGAACATAGTCCTGATTTGTACCTGCATACTGGTAATTTACAAATTACACTGGCTCACTTTTGAAAGCTCAGTGTAAGTCAGTCTTGTTTTTCTCTTCCTCAAAGCACAGTCATTACATAAATTGCCTTTCATTAGCTCTTTTTTTCTCACTTGTAAAAAAAAAATAATCTTTTTAGCTGGTTAGCATCTGTCCTTATTTTGCAAGCAATTTTGGAGGCTTGTAATTCTTTCTCAAAGCCACTCTGTCACTAAGCCTCCACGTATCCTAGTTACTTCAGCAGAATAAGCTGTCCTGAATGTACCATGCTAAAGAATTTTTGGTAAAGGTCCAGTCCTTTATTATAAAGAACAATTCATTTGTCCAGGTTCAAAAACTGTAAACATCCTCTTCAAACTAATATCTAGAAGACAATAGTTTTGCTTATCGATCTATCAATTTCGGCTTCATTTTAGCAGAAGTTCCATTAGCAAATATTATTTGATGTTCTTCTAAGTCCCAGAGCACAGGAGAAGAGTCTTCTCAAGCTTGACATGTAAATTGTAGTGTAGAGAAATGACTACTGACTGCATTTATTACCCACATTATTGGCCAATTTGTCAGTTGCTACTGAAACCACTTGCTGGCTCTGACAGACAAAAAAAGCATCCCACAACAGGAGCAAAAGGAGGAGGCAAGCTGAGACAAATCCATTTGTGATGTACCTCTACATCATCAGGTTGTGAGACCAGGAAGGAATAGGAAGACAGGAATATGAAATCATTACTGTATTAACAAGTTAATTCTCCCACCCACCTGTGCGTGCATGTGTGTCCCTTTAGCGATGGTGCCACAGGAGCCAAATACAATTGGATGGTTGAGTATTCTTCCTTCAGTGTTTGAAAAAGGGAATGTGATCATTAGTTGCATAAATGTAATTCACTACTCACCATTTTCTACCAAAATGCCCACTCTGTGAGCTAAAATAAAAAGAGATCTCAAGTGTCAACTCAACAGTTGATAAGACATTAAAAAAAAAACAAACAAAACAACCCTCCAAGCAGGTCAATAGCAGCAATGTTAAACCTCAGCTACATCTCTGGCATCTCATACTAACAGAGCTTGTTTCTATGAAGAAGGCTGTTCACTTGCTTGTTTTATCTGGCACCGCTCCCTGCACAAAAAATCAATCTCCAATTCCTTTTAATGTTTAGCACTAAATCCAGAAAGCAAAACAAAGCATATGAGTCTTGCATTTCTTATAGCAGCCTCTTGTGTTTGGCTTCAGGGCAGCCTTCTAATCAAGGGAATGAATAAACAGTCATTGACTCACTCAGGGAGCATGGGAGAGAACTCAATCTTCCTGAAGGCCAGAACAGAGAAGGGGCCTCCAAATCATAAATCAAACCACTATCCGCCCGTTAATTTACCCTGGCAATTATTAAGATGTTAAAGCATTTGTACTACTATGTTTATTGATGGAGGCTGAGGGACAAATGCTAACTTCCTTCAATCTCTACCTTCATGGAAAATGGAATTATCTTATAACTAATACAACACTTTCAAGGACAAATTATTGTATTTTTTTTTAGTTTTCTTATTGCCCTCTCTCCATCTAAAAGCTGTAGAACTATGAACTTGTAAATGAACATACGCATATGTATTTTTCTGCATATAAATAGGTATAAAAAGTGCTTAATAAGACAAAATGGCATTTCATACTTCTCATTTTCTGTGGAGCAGATTTACCAGACGGTTACAAAATTATATTTCCTCTTATTCCTACTTTGGTTGTATGAATCTTAACTACTGTGATCCCTTCAAAGGGAGGGGCAGATTCCCCACAGCCTTTCCTTTAGGCTGCTCCAAGGAGATGTCAGTATGATCACAGTAATCTCAGAATCTGAATCAGCTTCTCAAATAACTAGTCTGAGCACTAGTCCAGGATCTAAAAAATTAGTTACATCACCTTCCATTTTTCTTTCTATCGATATTTCCTAAATGAGAAGTGGGATATGTTCCAGGTAGACACAAAGAATCTGAGAAACCTTTACAATCTTTTAGTTTGCTTTTAAATGCTAGTTTATATTCTTCATGGTTTCAGAAAGAAGTTTGAAAAAGGACATCCTGAAGGATCTACCCAGAGAGAAAAAAGTAACAATTTTTTATCTATTTAGTATTGTTAATATGACAATTTTAAAGGCCTTCTTCCTTTTCTTCCTTTGCTTGTTTTTTAGTCTTCAAGTATGGAAATGAACTAAAAATGAAAACCTTTTTTTTAGTCCTTCTCTTCATATCTTTAAAACTTTCTAAAACATTAAATGATGAATTTTAGAAATTTCACCTGAAATTTCAAAAAAGTCCAACAACTTGCAATCTGATTTTCTCTTACTATGTGGCTTGCAGTAACACAGATTCATTTATGTAGATAACGATCTAATCCCAACAAAATCACCATATTTTCTCCAGAATTGTGCCAGTTTTGAGTAGGACAACAGCATATCAGATAACCTGCTAATACAAATTATTTCTAAAACACTGTAGTTGATAAAGATATTCACGTTACCTTCTCCTTATTAGCTGAAAAATAAGGTTTAAATCCATGAAAATAGAAAGCTGAAGAGCTGAATGTCACCAAGAATAATGAAATTTCAGTAATCCCAGATGGCTCGTCAGTCTAAATAAATAATGAAGCACTCTGTTGCAGCCAACAGCAACTTTGGATTTACTTGCCCAAAGGAAGAAGACAATACTTTAAAATCTTCTCAGTGTGTGGATTTTTATACAACATTTTTAGTGTTTAGCTGACTGAATTTTATGTTCTTGAAAAATTCAAACAATTTAAGGTAGGCATCACTGCAAAGGATGCTTAGAACCTAAAAATACTTCTTCATCTGACTATTCAGCCCTACTGGAAATCCTAATTTCTTGTAATGCTGTAGAATTGTGCATTATTTCTTTCCCAAATTATTCTTCCTGATTGCCATAGATTTGTCATATAGTTTTCTACATATCTTTCTCTTTTCTTGATTGATTGCTTGCTTGCTTTCCTGATTTCTTGCTGTTTTGCTTGCTTTCTTCAGCTTTCCTTATTTTCCTCTTTTGCTTCCTTCCTTCCCTTCTCCCTCCCTCCCTCCTCTGTCTCTTCCTCTCTCTCTCATTCTCTCTCCTTTTAAAGTTAGAATAAAACTGAATCCCAGCTGAGATTTTTCAAACACATCTTCCTAAAATGAAAATATTCTGACCTTTCCAGTCTCTATTCCATTTTGTAATAAAAAAGATGACTTAATGAAGCAACTAGTATTTCAAATATGTCAAATAATTACAGTTGTCCCCCCAAAAAGTGGTTCTTTTTTTTTTAAATCCCAGAAACTATAATCAAAGCTAGTTTTTCTAATTTATCAGCATTTCCTGCATTTTAAATGATACAGAAAACATGAATCAAAGCAAGATAATTAAAAAGGGACAAAGAGAGGAGGGGAAAAAAAAAAGAGAGAATACACCTGCTTAGAAGAATTTATCGTTCAACTCTCTTGGCTGTACCAATCACTTAGAACATTAATTTGTCTTTTAAAGGATTAATGTATTTAATTAAGTTTATGAAGTAATTCCTTAAAGGCTAAGTCTGTATCTGACAGAATAATGAATTCTTTGGAAAGAAAAAATCCACATAACCTCACCCTAAACCAGTTCTCATGACTTTTTCACACCGTAAAACCTTCTGAGTTAGTTTCACAGTAACAAGTAGTTCCCTCCATTCTATTTGCTCTTTATTCTATGTTCAGATTATTAGTATAAAGAAAATACTCAAGCTTCAATAATGTTCTTTGTAATTAACAGAATTCTGTCTAACTTTTGAAATCAGAATAAATATAGTAACTGTAAATGATAAATGTGTAACATCATCTATTGTTGGATCTCACAGCAGCTTACTTGCCATTTTCTTTGCACAAGTATTGATGACAATTCTTTCATGTATACCAGTCTAAAGGATTCTCAGTCTCTCAGCTTGGTACAGGAATGAGGAAATACTGTCACTGATGCCTCCAAATGCTGCAAATGGCTTGACTCTTAGATATTAGGAATAAATTCTTTACTGTGAGGGTGGCGAGGTGCTGGCAGAGGTTGCCCAGAGCAGCTGTGGGTGCCCCATCCCTGGCAGTGTTCCAGGCCAGGCTGGACGGGGCTTGG
>JAVJGI010000063.1:68980555-69069743 GCA_035590275.1 Ibycter americanus
CGGGCAGTGTTCCAGGCCAGGCTGGACGGGGCTTGAAGCAACCTGGGCTGGTGGAAGGTGTCCCTGCCCGTGGCAGGGGGTGGGAACTAGATGGACTTTAAAGTCCCTTCCAACGCAAACCATTCTGTGATTCTGTGATTCTATGACTGTTTACTAAACATTTTGACTTTGTTTATGCTTAGATTGACTTTATTCTTATAAAATTCTAACACGTAACAATCCCCTAAGTACAGGACTCTTGAAAGAATTTACTTCAGGCCTACATAGCCTTCTTTGATAGTCACACACCATTTCTGTAATGTTTTTTAAGCTGTACCTCAGGCAAATAAATTCACTACCAATTGTCCCACTAATCTTAAGCTGATTCCCAAAGAACCAACTTCACAAAATGTTAGAGAACCAGGCCTTCTGCTGTCATGTATTTATGGCTTTGGTTTCAGCTACAATTAGCAATGTAGACAGGGGAAAGGTAGCTTATGAGGCTTGTTATCTGAAGGTAATCTCAAAATAAGTCTTAATTTTCTGCATATAAAAATAGTTGTAAGGAACTGAATTACTACGTTACCAAATCAATATTCTTCATCTGAAATATGGTGACCATTTTAGCCACAGCATCCCACTGTTTGAAAATAAAACAATTCTCATAACTAAAAATGGTAAGTATTGCTTATTTCATTTATTAATAAATACTTTACAGTAGTAACATCAAAACCTGTATCCTCTTCTTTCAAGAACATTCTGTTTGCCTGATTCTTTCATTATTTGCCCTTGCTATGTTTTGTCTTTTATCAGGAAAGTGAGGTGCATATTGTAAATACAACATCCATCTTTTTTCCCTTGACCCAACTATAAACATATATTCAAATGTAATTTTTTTTGTTGTTGAAATTTAAAAAACAGGATGAGAACTAGAATTGCATCATTATGTACTAGAAAATTAACAGTCTTTTTCTGATGGAAGAGAATTGAGATTCTGATTGTTGAAGGTTTTTCTTTTGTTTATTTTTCAGGAAATATGATGTTCTCTTCCAAAATGGCATGAATTCTGTTTTAAAAGTGTTCCACTCCCCAAGATGACATGGTGGATGATTGTTTTTTCAGAAAAAACATCCAGCTGTTTTGCTGCCTTGGTAAGAAAATTAACTGATATAGTGGCAATTTGCATTAGCCAGATATTATTCCTTTGATTTTGAAACTTCAGCTCCTGAATTAAGAGTTTGGTTTTGCTTGTTATTTGCATGTTACCATCCTAACTTACCCATATAAAGAAAAAATTGTAAAGAATACAAATGGTTACACTGAGATGTGCTTAGAGCTATCTGCTGGAATAAGTCCAGTAAAATCCCCTGCAGTGTTTACTAGTATACTGCTAAGTTTTCACAGTAGCGTGTGGGAGCTGAGGATTTCATTTTCCTTGGGGTCTGCAAAAACTCCTAAGTAGGGAAAAAGGATGAAAAAGGAAATAGTAAATTCTAACACATTTACCCTTTTAAATAGTCTGTTTTTAGAAACTACACTTTTTCCCCTCCCTTGAGTAATTTCTTCGGGAAGATAAACACCTCATCCACATTTCCTTCAGTGTGTATGTATCTGTGTCCCTATTCATTGATCCTCTCTTTTATCTTATCTCTTGATAATTTGATCTTCTCGTCATTCAGAGATATTTAATGTTACAGGGAAGTTTAGAAAAAAATCAAGACTCTCTTCTATGTGATTTTTTAAGATAAGCTTTTATTTTGAATGTAGATTATTGTTCTCTCCTTTGAATATGAGTCCCCTCAAGATTAGCAGGCATACAGTCCCCTATGCAAAGATTTGCTTTGAATCCAGAAAGTTTCTATCCAAAAAGTTGTAACGAAGAAGCTGCATTGAAGATGAAATAACACATTCATCTTTTAGGGGAAACAGTTTTTCTATGCCAGTAACAGTCTCTTGAGTAGGTACATACGTATATATATCAGTTTATGTTTTCCCTTCTGATCCTTGAGTTGCAACACAATGACAAAGTACCTTTGCAAGGCCTTTATGGCCTAGGATTGAAAATGTTTTATAGCTGTAGCACACACTAATCACCATCCTCATCGGTTATTTTCCACGCAACAAAAGGTTATTTAGATATCTCCAAGTGTAGCTGAGCATACAAAAAACTAAAACTCTGTCAGTATTATTGTAACAAATCTAATCCCCAAATCCCTATGCAAATACAATACAAAAGTTTGCCTTTTGAGCATTCTTAAACTACCTTTAAAATCAAAGACTTTTGCATGTCAGATTACCACAAAACTAATGTGATGCAATTTGTTCTCACAAATGCTTTTGTCTGCATAACTTGATTATGAAGAATTGTGTCTGCAGTTTGAAAAGGTGGACTCAAGTCATTTAGATAGGAATTGTATTGATCTGCTTACTGATGTCCATTTTTGGTTTTGTTTTTTTTTTATTTCTCTATCATCATTCACAAGTGAAATGTCACATTCAAAAATATATTTCCATAGCCATGCTTGGTCTAGTCATGTCAGCCAGTAACATGTATGCAATATTGAAGATAAAAATGGCAAGATTATATATTTAACTATGATGACTTGGAAAATCATACACTGCAGAAGCTACACTGACAGTAGTGGGTATCCCCATGTGTTTTGTGAAACTTAACATAAATTCCAGGTGAGGGCCAGTGAAATCCTGTGATCTTGAAAGGGATTCTGTTGCTTAAACACCTGCATGTATGTCTGTTATGTTTGGTACGGCGTGCCCAACATGTAGTTTTGGAGGTGACAGATATGCCCCTGGAATCCTGCACATTCTGAAGCGGCAGCCAGAGGCCATCGTGCCTTCAGGCATCTGACACGCACTATCTGCACTAGATATAGAGTTTAGGGGCCTGATTGCTCTGTGTGCTGTTTATAGACTAGGTAGTTCTGGATCTGGAAACTCAGCAATTCAAAAAGATCAACTCTATTGCATGAAAGATAATCTTATCTACACTTTTTGTGGATCAAGCTGTATTCATTATCACAGTTCTGCCCTTTTTCCTATTTAGGCAAATTGCTGAATTTATTGAAATTAGGTCGTAAAGCTGCAATGATACTGACATCCTGGGTTATACTTCTCATAACCAAAATATTTAAGCTTTTAAAATTTTAATTGAAAAATAGGGCATAAAGTTTCTTAATTTCTGGAATAAAATTTACTAATCCTGAGTGTTAAAGCTAAACACTGTAATTTAAATCAAGGAAAAGCTTTTGTAATGTTCCATTTCAATGGACAGAACAAAATAGACTAGGAAAATCCCCTTTGATGACCTCAGTAATAGGTAAGTTGACCCAATCAGAGGTGTCTATAAATAGCAGATTAATCTATGAGATTTTGTTAACTAGGTTAGTACATTTATTCTTGCTACCAGAAGCATACATCATCATTTCTTTTTTATAGAAAGTCATATGTAAAATAGGAATATAATATATTAATGGTTTCCAAAACAATTTACATTTTCAGAAGCCTATTTGGAAGTAAGCAACCATTTGGAAACCTCAGAAGCTTATAATACAGGATTCTTTTACTATATTTTGTAGAACATGGTCCTGTGTTCATTCCATTGCATAAGAAAATCTTGTAGTACATGAAATTCCACGTAAGGAATACCAGAGTGGCTCTGAGTGTTTATAAACCCCGCATTTTAGGTGAAGTCTTTTACTTATTCTTCTCCGTCTGAAGTATCTCCACGACAACAAGGCATATATTTCACCCAGCATATGACATTAACCACTGTTATATTAGTGCTATTGAGTTATTTCGTACTCTCAGTATTTGGGAATAATAGATGTGTCAGAGAGTTGACACCCACATCTACCTTAGCTACAGATATAGCCAACAGAAAGAAAGCTATTACATTTCAGAGAATGATTAGGGGTATTTATGATAGCACTTTCTGTGAGTTGTGTGAGTTCCTCTCTGGAAAAGACTTTTAGAGGCTTTTCCATGTCTATAAGTATTTGGAGCAATTAACCATTTCTCATACCCAGCTGAGTTAGTTGATGTCAGTTATAAGGTGTGATTAGTCACTGCCGCTTCTTTGGTAATGTTTGATTAATGTGGAGCTCAGCTGGCTGATAACAAATGATTAATAAGAGTTTACTGAAAAAAATTTGTATGGTAACATTTTCATTGGAGTTTTTTTGGGAAACTTAGAAAGATTAGATACAGATTAGAATATCAAATTCTAGCTTCACTTGCAAGATTAACTCTTAAAGTCACAGCACCAACTGAGTGAGATGGCATCACTCATTCTAAGCAGAGTTCCTTTTGTCCCTTTTTTTTGTTGTGTCAGTGTCACATTGGCGAAGAGTAAGAAAAACACATCCTGTTACAAAAGTTGGGAGAGACAAAGCTAAGATAAAAGCTCCCAGTTACTTTTAGTTGAACTATGCAAAGAAAAAGCAGGAAAACTGAGCTTCTACCTGTAAGCTGAAATCACCTGAACATACAGCTTGTAGCCTGAACTCTGGCTGCTCTGGCTCGGAGGAACTGATTGCATTCAAATCAGCAGCATTTTGGCAAAGTTGGGATCAGTGTCCCAATACGTACCACTGCCTGTTTGTGTGATGTCTATTTGACTGGTCTTTTTCATAATGAGTCACAACAAAGTTTCTTCTCCTGAAAGCAGGTACTTAGTTGACTTCTCTCTCTTAGCTGACCTTTCCTTGTCATTAACTTCATAAATTCCTAAGAGGCTTCCAAAGATTTCTGAAATTGTTTCCAGAATTTTTTGAAGAACATATCTGATTCAAGATAATCCACTATATTAATCCCATTGTGCTAATCGTAACTGACAATTTTTGTGATAAAGAAAGTGTCAAAGTCACAGGGATCTTTCTAAAATTCCAGTTTTATTAATTATGTCATAACATCAGTAACATAATTCTTTTATGAGCAATCGAATGTTATATTCTCTGTTTCTAATTTGAAACGTGAGTTATAGCTCATCCCATAAGCGGCAGCCAATTCAAGGCTAGGTCTAGTGACTCCTTTCTATTGCTTAATATGTGACAGTGGGATTGTTAATCCCTACTGGAAAAGGTACTGTTCATACTAATTTTCTACTATGCTTTTTTTCATATTTCTTTGCATTTTATTGAGAAGTATGAAATGTAACCTGCAGTTGAATATCGGAGTAAATGGAGCTTCAGCTTGCCATGCTGGATGAGTTCAAACCCTGTAGAAGAACTAAGAGAATTGAGCAAAGCTACAGACATGATAGACAGATAAATCATGCCTTTAGTGCATGATGGCAGGATGTGTTTCATTTATCCTACCCTCCATATTGTTAATATTTAAGAAATAGGAATAAAAGTCTTAGAAACTTCTAGGGGTACAGGGAAATTATGAGGCTGCTGGCAAGGTCCTGGTGTGAGGTTAAGCATCCAGAACCAGGGCAAATAAACAAAACCTGCTGTTCTGACCATACAAGACATATCAAGCCAGCTTCCATGCTCAGGATGACTGGGGAGGTGAAGAGCTTTCCTTGTCTGCCAGGGAAACCCAGAGGGACAGATTGAGCATCCTAGCTTTATCACATAAAGTGCCTGTTGCAGGTTTGGTGGCACCAGCACCTATCCTTCACTTCCTATTGATGAACCAATATGGTATTTGCAATTCCAGTTAACTACTGTTTACAGCTAGTACATGGGTAAAGTGAATGAATATTTCCCTTTGTGTCTCCTTTTGACTGAAAAGTTAGTTCTATGCTACTATCTTCATTTTTACTCAACTGTTAGAGAAGGTGATGTGCTTTCCTGTTCATCAGCACCCCAAAACTGCACTCATCCCTGACTTCTCACAACTGAAAAATCTGTCCTAAACTTTAAACCAATCCTGGAAATGATGACAGATATCTGAGGGTCTATCATTATTCCTTTGTTACGTTACCTACATTTCCTGATTTGAAGAAAATTTCTGAAGGGAGTTGGAAATAAGTTGTCCTGGTTTTGGCAGTGATAGGGTTATTCTTCTTCTTAGTAGATGATGCAGTTCTGTGTTTTGGATTTAGGATGAGAATAGCATTGATAACACACTGACATTTTCAGTTGTTGCTAGGTAGTGTTTATACTAAGTCAAGGATTTTTCAGCTTCTCAGGACCTGCTAGTGAGAAGGCTGGAGGGGCACAAGAAGCTGGGAGGGGACACAGCCAGGACAGCTGACCCCAACTGGCCAAAGGGACATTCCATGGCACAGAACATCATGCTCAGTATATAAATGTGGGGGAGTCAGCCGGGGGGGCTGTGTGTTGGTGCTCAGGGTCTGGCTGGGCACTGGTCAGCGGGTGGTGAACAACTGCATTGTGCATCACTTGCTGGGTTTTGTTTTGGTTATTTTTCCTTGAGCTTTATTTCTCATTTTGTTATCTCCTTTCTCATTACAATTATGATTAGGATTATTGTATTTTACTTTATTTCAGTTATTAAACTGTTCTTATCTTGAGCCATGGGTTTTACCTTTTTCCAGTGCTCCTCCCCATCCCACCAGCAGAGTGGGGGCAGAATGAATGAGCAGCTGTGTGGTATTTAGTTGCTGGCTGAGGTTAAACCATGGCATGAGTGCAGAATAAAAGTTCATACAACACTTTAGAGTCCAGAGATAAATATTGCAGGGACCCAAAAGCAGAATGTATGCCTTAGTGTTAACCCTCTCGTTTTGAACACCTCAGACACACAGAACAAAAGCTATCTTAGTCATCTCGCTTTTCATCTTTGCATTACTGAGTCCAGTAAAACACACATTGTAGCATTTTGCTGAGATATTAGGAGAGCTACTTAAATTTCCAACCTAATGACAGAATCTGTTCATCTTTGATGTGGGACAGGGTGTCTGGCTGTGACTGCCAGCTAGGGTCACCTGGCAGGGTCCATGCCTGCATGTAGACATGCTGAAAGCTTCCCTAGGGACAGAAAGCCAACGTTCAGAAAAGAGCACCCTGGCAATCTCCAGCATGTTCTGATCTCATAATGTGATTAAACCAAAAGAGAGAGAGAAAGAAGGAGGGAAGAACAAAAGAAAAAAATAGCCAGCTCTTAAAAACCATCCTGATTTACCTATCAGAAATGGTTACAACATTCGGTGTGGGCTGGTAATCAAAAAGCAGCAAAGATCTATAAAATCTGGAGGAAGGTTCAGTGACATGCAGACCTGATGCCTGTGGAAAGACATGCTTGAGTCAGGAAACAAACTGTCATCTGAGATAGCTGCTGTAAACAGATATCCACTTCCTTAAGTGTATCTGCATCTTTAGCTCTGCCAAAGGCTACTATGATAGTAGTTCTGATGTCAGGCAGATCAGTGCCAATATTTAGAAGAGAAATATAAAGAGGTGATTGGATCTTAAATATTACCTGCATAATAGGAACTATCTGACAATTTCCCAAGAGAGTGTCTGGACCATGAAAACCGAAATCCCCATTCATTGTTTTAGGACTTAATTTGGACCATGAAAACCGAAATCCCCATTCATTGTTTTAGGACTTAATTTCCTGTCAGGGTTGATAAAAACTCAGAGCAAAAGTCAGTAGATACTCACAGTGACTTTGCAAATCCTTTCTTCAGAGTCTGAATAAAAGGTTTCAATATCTAAGACTATCAGCTCCCCTCTCTAAGTTTGCTAATTATAAGAAACAAACATCAGAAGGACATTAACTTTTAAGATGCTCGGCTTTATGTCACTAAAAGACACCATCAGTTCAAAGCTGGACATTATCTTTCTCACTGCCTTTTTTTTTTTTTAATCTCCCAGTCCTCTCACCCCATAAAAGATTTGTTAATGGAGACCCTTGTTCTGACTAAACATTAAAGAAAGAAAAGTCTCCTTCACTTACATGTGCAAATCTTTATCTCCATCTGTTTCTTATTCCATGTTTCAGGCCCATCTGTCTTCTTTATGATCTAGATGCTCTTTCTCATAACACTATCAATGTGGTAACTATGTTCATTTTTTTAATCATCTGGGAAATGTTTTTGTTTGAGTTTCTTATTTTTTTTGTATTTTCATCTGTTTCTCAAAGGCTTATCTTAAAAGCTTGTAAAGGTCATTTAGCTCCCAGATATTCTGTTGTCCTCTTAATTCCTGCAGAGAAGCTTCATTAGGGAAAAAAAAAAAAAAAGAAATATGCTCCACAGTCCCTTGTGGTAACATCAGAACAGGAATGGAAGATAGGTCACTCACTGACCAATACCCATTTATCTTTGAATGCATAATAGAGACTTGATAAAAAGCGGAAGGTTTCCAAGTTTTGCTGTACTGCTTGTTGTCCTGCCGCCACCCTACCCCTTTCCAATACCCCTCTTTTGCAGAAGCTCTGGAGATAATTTTACAGCATTTAAACAAACAAAGAGAAAGAAAATTCCTTTTATAGTGTTACGAAATAGGAGGGAGAAGGTAAAAAATTAGAGAATAAAATCAATTTTTCTATTAGATTCAGAATTTATAGATTCATATAGTCATTTCTATAGAACTACATTGCATTAATCCTTACTTTATTGAGGGGGGGTGGTGGTGTGTCCTTTCAAATGAAGGGGAAGAAGCTAAGGCAGGGTGGAAAGACAATGAGAAATGGACTTCATCCTGCTCCACTGAGTTCATTGACTTTACCTCAGGAAAACACACTTTATGTGGTGCAAGATGATAGCCATTTAACAGAGGCTTGGAAAAAACTGTATTATATTTCAAGATTATTTCCTCTAGCTCATCATAGTGCTCCTTAGCACCACCTGGCTCCCTAGTACAAATGTATGTAATACCTTTTGGCTCACTCGGGTCATTAAATGTTCTGTTTCCAGGAGTCTGAACACAGAAACTGATTCTGTCTAATGAGGCTGATATGGAGAAAGGCTAAAATTGATCTGAAGTGATGTTATAGCGGAAATGAACAGAAATTCCTTTAGATAGAGCCTATTTTTTGTCTTATTCCTGACATGCTAAAATGTCAATAAAGATGAAAGAAAAGTTCAGCAAAAACTTACATATACTGATCATATCAATGCAGAATGGATACTCCTGTTATTATGGCATTTGTTAAAATGCAGGCATCCATGTTTCTAAAAGACAGAGTTTATGTAATTGGAAACATATAATTGAATCTCTCTTCCTGTGAATGTATGGAAAGCATGGTTAAGATAGCATCTGACTTGCTAATATCAAAAATAGTAAATAGATTTTCCCTACCCTGGCAAATACTTGCTTCTGATGTAGAAGTATTGCATTGTTAGCTTTTGATGATGTTATAGTGTTTTTAAATGAACAAAGATTTCTCATGGAGAATTCCACGCTATAGTCATAGCAGTGTCACAACTCATCTATAGCTAGTCATGACTAAGCTACTAGGCTGTGGTGTTGATATGTTTATGTTCGTTACTTTGCTGTTTGCTTTCAATGGATTGTTCAGATGCATTATCCAGTAGCCTATTTCTTAAACCATCTCTGAGATGAAAGGAACCCTGCCCATACATAAGTCTACCCTGTTACACTTAGAAATCCTTTGGGCAGTGTGTTATCAGTTCTTTCTTATCTCTGTAGGAATGAACATATTATTCTGTGATTTAGGCTACTGAAAATTTCTGCTGTTAAGAATACAGAATCTTAGCTGGCTTCATTCTCAGATTACTGCTTGAAATGATGATTTTATACTGATTTATTTATGTATTTATATTTATTATCTCTAAATTGAACTATGAACTTAAAAATTGTTATTTAGAAGTTACCCAATAGGTTTATCTCATGTAAGTATTAAAGTATTGAAGTATGTAACGTATCCACTGTAATACATATATATACAGTATTAGAAGCCAAGCTTTTCATGATTTAGCTTGGGATGCCATAGCATTGTGTCTACACATACATTATCATAGTTAGTGATTCTTGACTTTACAATTAACATGTTACGTTATTGAACCATAATTTAAATTTCCATACACAGGAGGAGATTCAAGAAGAAAGCTAATGGAACAGAATATATGACACTAGAAATCAACTAATTTTATATATTTTGTGGTCCACACTCATAAGCCTGACATGTTTCTACCTTCTGTGTCTGAAGTTCTTGCTTACTATCATGGTCTCAGATCTGGATGTAACTGTATTTGTCTCTTATTAAATACCCTGCTTTACTTTTATTCCTCTGGAGTCAGAAACTTACTGCTTCTGATAGCACAGTTAACTGCCGATTCAGCAAAGGGCACTAGAGCTAAATGAATTCTGGGACATAATCTGTCCTATATAACTGCAGTTCAAGTTAAATGTTTTAGTGGAAAATGGCATACTAGATGTTTACAGAACTGTAAACTGCGTGGTTTAATTCCTTACATGAAAAGAGGACATTATTCTAGTCTTTAACCAGTGCTAACTATAAAGTAAATATCGCATTGCTCTCCCTACCTTTCACACTGTTCTTTGTTTATTTTTTCGCTCCAATTGTTTTTGTATTTGGAGAGTACTAATTCTTCATGATGGTTATCTGCAATCTTGCCTCTATATTTGAGTCCAGAAAGCTTTTGTGAAAAATGCCTCGTTCAAATACATATGTACAGCTAACCCACAGAAGCAAAGACAAATGACTCATTCTGCAACATTTAAGTTTTCAGACAAACCAGTTCCGTCTCTGCCATGCTCCTGTGTCTTACTGTTTAGGGTTTCTGAAATAACAGTTAAATTCATTGTTTTGAAGAAGCTGTGTTGGCACAGCCTGTTTTCCTTCATGAGCAGCTCAAATTTGGAGAAACCTCCTTGTATAAACAACATTCCACATCTACTTTGTTCTAATGATACCTCAGTATTTGCTAAGAATACAGACAAAAGTTCATTGGTCTAATTTGCAAAACCTGACTCTATTGTGGTAAACCATGTTCAATTTCATAATGGAGACAGGGTGAGCCATGTTATTTTACCATGTGTGAACAGCCACATAAAACCAAAGTTCAACTGTCACTGTTTTCCCTAAAAAATTTCCTTCCTGGCAAGAAGTTGCAATCATCTGGATGTAATTCACAATCTAGGACTTGTTGTGTGGAGCATTTTCTAATTAAAAGAAGAAAAGAAAAAAAAAAGTAAAAATGAAAAAGAGAAAAAGAGAAAAGGAAAAAAAAAGAAAAACAAAAAGTAGGTTTTCTCCTTCACTTTTTGACCAACTTTGCAAACGTTGTCTTTGGAAGATAATTTCATCTGCTGTGGAAGTGTCTGGAAAGCATGCTTCCTTTAGCGAAAGTATAGGTGCTTCACCACAAATTTAGAATTCCTCATCTTATTTGTCCCTCTGTGCTTTGTGCAGAAAACAGTAAGAAAAGATGTTAGGGTCATATTGGAGATGCATCTTGGTAAACGTTCAAAGTTGAAGGTTAGTGGAAATAGGCATCTGATTTTGCCTCTACCAATAGCATTTTGAGCATGCAGCTGAGAATCCTTAAGATATTATCTGTCTAAAAATGCAAGGGTATTAATTAATAAAAAAAAATAAAAGGCAAAATGATTCAGCAGACTTGACAACTAGCAATCAGAATCTCGCTTCACTTGTCATGAAACAAACATTATTCATTATGCTTTTAAGACTTCTTTGCCTTTGCTCCATATAGCTTATGCTTATGGAATTCAGCTTTCATTAAAATCCAGCAAAGTTTTATCACTGATTTCAAAGCAGGCAAGATTTCATCCCAGGATTCCAGTGGAATTAACTTCAGCATAAGGGACTATTCAGCTCGAATAACAGCAAAAAAAATTGTTCATAGATTAAAATAAACTTGGGGTTTAGTTTTCTTTGGCCATCTATAATGCTTTCTTGTCCTGTAAAGGTACAATTAGAGGTTGTCCAAGACCACATAGCATTTTAAAAAGCAGCCAGATAAAAGATGCCTTCAACAGGTTATAGTGTGAGTTACAAGGGACAACGTATATCTTAATTCAAAGGCGAAGGAATTAAAACCCACATTGCTTTTGTACAGTGACTAGTTCAAGCTTTTCATTTTCTTGGCAAACTGCCTCTCCTTCTCTTTAACAGCATTAAATTCATGTGTTTATTTAAAATATCCACATCTTCCACAATTTAGAAAGAACTCTCTCATTTATTTACCTAAACTAAGGCAGTAAAATTGATATACTCTGTAGGGTCCTTTATGCAAGCTTTCTTTTTCCCTGATTTAAGGCTACTGTGGTTTAGCTTTCAATTTTTGCATTCTGTTATAAACTTTCAGTCATCCTTTTCATCATCTCCTAGAATTGCTCCTCTCCTTTTCCAAATTGAATATGGTGATCGTGAAACACACTAAACTGCTAATTGAGATTATCACACAGTAAAACAGGTAAAGCAAAATCAGAGTAAAGGAAAGTTTTCCACCAATATTTGGAACCACTGATAACGTGCTTCAGACAAGATGTAGGTGGTACAGAACAAGTTCAAGTTCTTTTATCATAATTGTCATTGGTCTTTCCTTGATAGTATTGTCAACTATACCAAAAATGAAATGTGAATCTATTTGTGATACTGATTTTGAAAGGTGAAGGTTTATTTAGATTGGATTCAGAACATCGGTCAAACTCACAAAACCTTGGATGATAAGACCTAGCTGATAACATCCAGCCCCTTATTAATTCTTCTAAAAGCTCACACTTTTTGTCTCAGGTGTGCATATGACCTGGTAAACATTCCACCTTCTTTTTCTGTCTCTTCTTTTTCTTTTCCTTACGTCTCTTTCTTTATGTCTCAGATACACAAGGAATATTATGCTGCTTTACAACTGAAAGAGGATCCATCTCATTGCCTTTCAATTGCCTTTCGTTCTATTTCAAATCCCAAGAACCTCATAGCAGGTTCTCATCGAGATACCATCCATATGGTGTATCATATCTTAAACAAACTTTACAAATACCAACATTTGCACACTCACATCAGCCACATCAGGTAGAGGTTCTTAATTCTTTCCTTCTTCATGTTCATACTTAAAATGAAGGCATAACATGAGACATCCATTAGGATATTTCAAAGCATCCACTCAAAACAAGCTTATGTATTCTCTCACCAAGAAAAATATTAGTGATCAGTGAGATCTCCATAAGTATATAAATATGTAATGGGCAAAGGTGTTCAAATCAGATCTGAATAAAATTTTGAATCACATTTCTTGGTGCAAAATCAAAAGTGAAAACTCTACATTGACCCTGTCCTTAGGGGAAAAAAAAACAAAACAACACAACACCACCAACAAACAAAAACAACAACGAGGAGGTCAGGGTGATTTAGGGATGTTTAAAGATCTATCTCACCAGAAGTATTTGGGGAGCACTTTCATCTCCCAATTGAGTCTTTCGGAACAATTTGATCCTTACCTTTCAAAAAGAGTTAAAATTCCTAACAAGACCAAGGTCAGGGCAAATTTTCTTAAGTCTAACCAGGTGTATTCATATCAATTGCAAAAACTAGCCAAATGGTATTGATTGATGAAGAGCAAAAAATACCATCTCTTAGGACACCAAGATGAAGGTAGAAATGTTCGCAGTTACATGATTTAGAAGAGCTAAATTTGGAAACTAAAAGCAATAGGGAAAAAAAATACCATGTTTTGCTTAGGTGCTGAAGAAGCCACAGTCTCATTATTGACAAAACACACATAAAGACACACACACAGAATGCCTTGCTGCACTTAGAGGGGTGGAGAATTTGTTTATTTTTTGAAATAGAGAAAGGAAGAAAAGAAATTATAATAAAATCTCTAGATTTTAGAAATTAGTTGGTAAGGTAGCAGAGACTACACTATATGTATTTATAACACAGACAGAGACAAACACACACAGAGTAACGGAAGGCAGGGAGAGCTGACAACAGTTACTAAGGACATGCATAGACTGCATGCTACAGACTGTAGGTAAGGTAAGTAATAAAACACCAGGATAGTTATGTATTTATAATTGACATGGGGTAGAGTGAGACTACAGAGCCAGACTCTTCTCACCGTCATCCAGTGACATGACAATAGGCATCGGAGCACAGATGGACATGAAGGAAATTCCACTTGGTTTTTTTTTGTTTGGTTGGTTGGCTTTTTGGGGTTGTTTTTTGTTGTTGTTGTTGTTGTTTTGTTTTTACTGTGAGAGTAGTCAAACACTGGAACCAATTGCCTGGAGAGTTTTTGGAGTTTCTATCTGTGAGATATTTAAAACTTAACACAGCCACGAGCAACCTGCTGTAGCTGACCCTGCTTTGAGTGGAGAAGTTGAACTAGGTGGTCCCAGGAGGTCCCTACAAACGTCAGCCTTTCTGTGATTCAATATGTGACCAGCAGAGTTAAGGTAATTTAAAAATTAGTTTTAAAACCACATAACAAACAAAGAATTCCTATGATTGGCTTGGTCACATACCAGTTGGAAATAATAAAACTATTATCAGTCCTAAGAATGAAATATTTTTTGAGTTATTCTGTATTTGAGAAGATGTATTCACATCCCTATGATAAGTATTGATTTTTTTATAGCCTTACAGTAAAAAATGTACTGATCTTGAATCAGCAGGTCTGTATAACTTCTATCCAAGAAGAATTTGGCTGTAATGATGATTTTCAGTTAAATTTGGAAGATTTTGAAAGATCCAGTCAGACAGGAGAAGCATAATGTACCCATACTTAAAATGTCCAAATGAGACCACCAGGTAATCATAGGGCCATCTGCATGACATGGGTTTCAATTAAGTGTTTCGGTGACATAACTGATACCATCTTAGAAAAATCTAAAAAGACTTACGTTTCGCAGCTGGTCACCAGCAGAATGAAAGTTCCCAGTATAGTCACTATGACCCAGTAGGGTCAAAAGGCCCATGCGATCCTCAGAAATTAATACTGGATTTTTGAGTGGAAGTGGGATGATTATACTTATTCTTGTATCATTTGACTCCTGTAGAGTTCCTAGTATAACATGGGTCTTGCTTTGGTGCTTATGGTTGAAAAGAATATTGACAAATCAGAGAGGGTTCAAAGAAGAGAATGTGTTTAATTATAGAATATCAATAAAATGGTGATGTTTGTGTGAAGTAAGAAATTTCCATGGGGACGTAAAATTTAAATGTGTTTTGATGGAAAAAAGGATTTAATTATGGATTGCATATTGAGATACTTAATTTTATGTATTGTCTAGGAACCTAATCTTCAGCATATGAAAATTAAGGCTGAGCTGTTAGCTCATCTTTTTCCCCCACAATGAAGAAAATGAAGCATTGGAATGGCTTTCCAGGAATTAAAACCAAAAAGAAATTATTTTTATTTCTTCCCTTCTAACAGATACCTTTAAATTAGCTCTTTTGCGTTACGCTATGTGGGAGACAAGGTTATATGATCAAAGTAATGCAGCATCATGCAGCGTAAAGATATCCGAGTTAGTTGTCTTTGACCTAAATCAGCTAGGTTGTGTCTGGAAAGCAGCGTAGCTGTAGCACTATGAAACTCCATTAGGGCTGATTTAAGCTTTTTTTGGTAATACTTTTACTATGGCTTTATAAATTAAACATACACTCATGAAAGAAAGAAATAATTAGAAGAGAAAGAAAAAATTGAACCTTGCTCAAGTAAGAGCAAAAGCAGTCCACTTTGTGGAAGATTTTCAGAGGGAATTCATAGATGGCATGGTGAAAATGATGGATAAAGTGGATTCACCTCATGTCACACATCGCCACCAATGAGCCTACAAAAGTTCTTCATAATATGTTGATCAACTCAATATAAGATTTTTATCAGCATGTTATATACAACCTAAAAGCCACATTTTCCTAACACACTTGACTAGCTCAGAAATAAAAAGTGTACCTAATGTGATAAAACCAAGAAGAAAATAAACAGCACTTTAAAAAAAAAATCCTAAACCACATAAATATTTCTCTACACATATAAAACACATATATGCTTTTATATTTGTATTTATGCATACAAGTTTCGGTATAGTAATGCCAAGCTAGTGTCAACTATGATCATTAGGCTACATTATTTACCACTCACAAGTATCAGGCAACATCTGGGTTATTCAAATAACTGAATTCTGAAGTATAAATGAATTATGATACAAATAACAAGCTCTTCAAGAGTTCATTCTGAACAAGTGATGACTTGTATATATACACAATTGCTGCTATCCTACCCAAAAGCAAGATCCTCATATAATAGTTTTCTCCGCTCGGTCAAATGTGATCTAATAAAATTTAGAGAATATGCTGAGTTGTGCAGTGTAGTACCCATATGGATAGCAGAAAGCAGAAGCAAAACTGAGTCTGAATGGGATCTCGGCTACCTCCTTTATACTCATGAGGCATCATAGCTAGCACTCTTCTGTGTATATTGCAAGATAAGCAGTTGCTAGTGTTCAGGGTTCTGCTTATGAATGCAGTCTAACGAAGTTTGGAATTATAATGAAGACTCAAGATGACAAATTTTTAAGTCCATGGAATAGAAATTAATTTGCATTACCTTGCAAACACATAGATAATAAAATAATTCTAGGCCAGTTTGAATCATCTGGTTCATCAATTATGCTCCTAAAAATTAAAAGTGGTTAACTTAGTAAAGACATAGCAATAAATATGTAACCAACTCTATTAACTACAAAATCCTTTATTCTAGTCTTTTGTGAAAAAGTTACTGATTAATGACAATATTTCCACATTTGAAAAGGCTCTTAATGCCCATAAAATTATATGTTTTAAAGTTCCAAAAAGTTTTGCTTGTGCTTATTTTTTGTGATTCACTACTGAAATCTATTGAAACTCAGTAGATGTACAGTCAGAAGAGCTGAATACGCAGTGATGAACAGACAGCGATACCTCCTTGAGGAACAGAGCAGGTGCTTTACACCAAATAAAAAGTACTATACTTCATTTTAAATAATTTAGTAGAACAACATAATGATATAGAAATAAATCGCCTTTTCACACATCTTCACATGTCTTTCAACAGCAAAAGACTACAAAAGGAAGCTAAGGAAAATTCAGATTTTTGTGGAGTAAATCAATTAGGTATCTTACACCTATACAGATAAAATTGGTGATTTTAAACATTTAAACCTTTCATCAGAGCTAGCTGGTTTCTTTTAATTTAAAAATAAAATAAAAGACAGAAGCTCACCATTCCCCGTGAGTTCACATGAGAATACTTACCAAGTTCTCTCAAATCTTTTTCCACAAAAAATATTCAACAAATCCACACGGTTTAGTTTGTTATACTTTGTTTCCTCTGATTCTGCAAATATTAATAAACTTTGACCTACTGGTGTTAAATGGTTTGTAAGTAATTTATTCAACTCATTTTGTCTCATTTTTTGTTGATTTGCTTTTTGTTTGCTGTGATTTGATTTAATTATTTGTTACCATTAAAAAAAAGATATATCCTGGATTGGATTCATGCATTGTTCTTTTCAAGTTGAAAAATTATGAAATATTAACTACAGGCATTTAATATTAAAGCTACTATCACAGCAGAGTAAGATATATGGTATTATCTCTAGGTCTCTGTTAAATGAGTAGGGCTACTGGGACAAGGTTGTTGATAAATACCTGAGCTGGCAACGACCCAAATTAATCCGATTTTATTTCCTTTTATGACTCTGCAGCATTAATTCTAAAGATATATTTCCTAAAATATTCTAGGCAACAGACTCATTTTCTGGAATATTCATAGATAAAGGAAATTAGACCAATTGTTTAAGAACTTAAAGGATTATTTCTGAGGGATATTTTTCAAATCAGTTGTTCTTCAAAAGGAAGAACCAACACTTGACTAGGTCTTTTTGTCTGACTTCCTAAATCTCAAAAAAACCCACAAAAACAACCAGTTCAAATGGTAACTGACCCAGTGCCTGCCTTTGGATTTGCAAGCATTTATTCAAGGCACTTCGAATTTTAATGTACCAGCAGCAGTCGCGCATTAAAGAAAGTGGCTACTACGTATTAGGTTCTCACAGAATCGTAGAATCATTTAGGTTAGAAGAGACCTTTGAGATCACCAAGTCCAACGGTTACCCCAGCACTGCCAAGCCCACCGCTAAATGCTGTCCCTAAGCACCTCATCTACGTTTTTCAAACACCTCCAGGGATGGTGATTGCACCGCATCCCTGGGCAGCCTGTCCCAGTGGCTGACCACCCTTTTGGTGAAGAAATTGTTCCTAACATCCAACCTAAACCTCCCCTGGCTCAGCTTGAGGCCGTTTCCCCTCGTCCTGTGGCTCGTTCCCCGGGAGCAGAGCCCGACCCCCCTGCCCACAGCCCCTGCCAGGCAGCTGTAGGGAGCGACCAGGGCCCCCCCGAGCCCCCTCCTCTCCAGGCTGAGCCCCCCCAGCTCCCCCCTGAGCCCCCCCCAGCCTTGTGCCCCAGCCCCTGCCCCAGCCCCCTGCCCGGCTCTGGACACGCTCCAGCCCCTCAGTGTCCCTCTGGGCGTGAGGGGCCCAGAGCTGAGCCCAGGGCTCCAGGGGCGGCCTCACCCGTGCCCAGCGCAGGGGGACGGGCACTGCCCCGGCCCTGCTGGCCACAGGCCTTCTTGGCCACCTGGGCACACTGCCGGCTCATGTTCAGCTGCCTGTTGACCAGCACCCCCAGGTTTTAAGGGGAAATATCAGATAGCATCATTACTTTACGGAGAGCCCGACGCTAAGGGTGTATATTAAGAGCCACCATATTACAGTATCTCCACAGAAGCTGTGCCTGGTTTCTCTACCTTGATCAGCCTGAACCATTATTTAACTGCAATTTGCTCAGCCTGCCAAATCAGAGGCACATCCATGCATGCTGAAATAAGCAACGATGGACACCTTGGGAACTCAAAATACAAAGCCTGTGGCATTCAACTACTTTCCAAGAGTAAATGTACACCAAACACTGGTTTTTATCAAGATCATATTTTTTAAGGTAGGCACCTAAAACTCACAGTTCTACTTAGGTTCTTTGGATGTCACTCCTGGTAAAAAAGCAGGGCTACAAATTACCAGCTTTCTGTTATGAGTTCCCAGCCTGCTTGTGTCCAGTAAGCTGAACTTTTCTTCATGAAGAATCCTATCTTTGGCCTCTTGTGATTTATGGGTAGAATTTCTGAATAAGACCAATGCAATTTTTTTTTTCCCAGTTGCAATGCATGTAGTGTATTTTATTTAATTGGAGAATAAAAAGAGAAGTGCTGGGATTAACGTAGCAATTTCCTGCACTGAACTGAAACATTGCTAATCAATTTTAAGTAACCAGCTAATGCATTTATATAATAAACTAATCAATCTCAAATGTACATTTTACCATTTGGATTGAATTTAATACCCCAGCATGCAATTAAGTGACATTATTGACAATGGTTTGAACATGTAATTGGTGATTTGATATTACAATTGGTGTTCTGTGCCTGAAAACAATTTTCTAATAAATTCAGTACCATTAATTTACTCCTTCATATTATTATGCAGGACATATAGAATATAAAATACTAACTAGCTTGGAAAAGATGAATTCCTAAGGTTTTAACCACCAAATTCCTGGTTCTGTTTCCAAAGACTTTGTAAAAAATAGAAGAAAAAAACCCCAAAACACTTCAAAAATGCTATCATCATCTGTTCTACTATAAATAAAAAGACTAGAAAGATTTCGCAGTGCATCCAACTGAAATAGAATTATTTGGGCTGAGTCCATATACTTTTTAGAGACATTTTGTGTTATATTTAATAGCTACAGAATTACATACTTAACTCTTTGAAGTTTTCACAACAAGCATGATACTAGCACTATTGCAATAGAATGTCTCAGGAAAATGGTACAGGTACAAATGTGATCCACTTAATAAAAAAATTTGATATTAAGACAACACTGTCAGGAGCTTGGGCTACCAAACCTTTAGCTGATTCATTCATTCATGCAGGTACAGAGTTTTTCTGGTTGAAATTTCACACGTTCAGAAACCTCTTGGATAGAAGAGATCTGCTTCACGCAGTGAGGGCCAATATATCAGCTGCACAATCTATCTGTTAGACACTAAGATGCATCTACATCATGGCAGAACTGGATGCTGTTATTGGTAACCTATCTTTGCTAGTTGGGCATCTGTTCTAGCCATTAATAATCCCAATTATGGCAGTTACAAAACTTTCCTTGACAGCTTATTCTATTGTTTAACTATTCTTTCAGCAGTAAATCTTTTGTCCTAATATTTAGCCTACATTTTTCCCACTGAAGCTTGAGGCAATTATTTCTTGTTCTGTCTTCCTTGACGATGAAGTATAATTAATCTCTTTCTTCTTTATAGCATCCTTTTATGTTCCTGCAGCCTTTACCAAAGTACTGTTACATAATTCATTCATATTATTTATTTTTTTCTCTAGATTCAGCACACAGATAATAAATAAAAAATAAATGACTGAAAAAATAGGAGATTGGGAAAGAAGACCTGTGTCTGTGTGTGTTTGCACATCCATATGTTAATTTAAATGACACAAAAGCGAACAATGCTACCAAAACCACAACTTACCGTGAAATTCACAGCATTGTTCAAAGTCAATGACACACTGTGGCCTGCTCATAAGCTAATTATTTACCTTTCTAAGTAAAATTCTTTAACACATCAAGATGAAATAATATTATCAAGAGAAAAGAATGTCCTTAAATGCAGCTGCCAGTAGTTGAAAGAAGAGGAACAAAGTACACAGTTCCTTTTCAAAATTTTGAATGTTGAAATTTCTAGAATTTCAATTAACTAGCTGAAAGCTTTTTATGCACATGCAATGATTGTAAATTGTACCTGATTTCCAGTCCAGTACATTGATATTCTTGTAATTTATATGTTCTATAGCCAAATAAAATCTGCCTAATTTAAGATGATTTATAAACGTAGAGGAAAATATTTTTACTACAGTCTTTAAACACTCATCACTCCCAAATCAATTTTCTTTGAGCATCTTGAATATCGAATGCTCTCTACTAAAACTGCAGTAAAATTGTAAGTTCTTGCACAATACTACATGAGGATGTAACATACTAAAATGAAGTATCTTACATGAATATAAAAGACATCATGTTTTGGGATATAAGAATTTTTTCAGACATTGTCAACCTTACTCCAATATAATTTGATTTCTGAGTGGTTAGATTTCAGATTTATTTTTTTTTTTCATCAAGTAAAATAAAACAAGACATTAATCCTTGTGTCTGTTGCAAGGCATATTCTCTGTGCTACCAGCTGCTCTCACTGAAACCTACAGTGGTGACAAAGATATCTTTCATGTGAAATTTCTAGTACCCAAGTAACCAAGCCGCTCATACTAGTTATGATGGTAGAGTCTGCTTACTCTTTATCGCTTTAAGTGGGAAGTTCTCATCACCATTGTAATCTCATACATGCTTGTATCCTTGTGGATCCCTACACATTGACAGAATTATTTGGTTGTTCTGGTATGACACACAGTTAAACAATGCAGGATCTGGCAAACATCAGTGTAGAAGTAAGCAGCTTTGTCAGTGAAATTATGTATTCTCTCTTGCACACAGATATTTTGAAAGCTTTTTAAATCACTGTTGATGATCAAAGCATTTCTGGTTTCCATAGACAGAGTTGCGTGATGTTTACCAGATTCATGTCAAGCAAAGCACCGGTTGAGTGTTAGGAGTTTTTGTTGTGCAGGTAATACGCTGCCAAAATGCAGACGTGATCTGACTTTTTGACTTTTTTCCCATATTACACATATTTATCACATATTACAACAACTTGGGGTCTGCCTGGCAAACAGTCTGACCTCTTGTACCAGGATATGATCTAATAAATGTTGTCAGGGTTGTTTGGTAGCTGTTTAGCTGCAATAAAAAGATGCAATGACAGTATGAACATATACCTAGTGCCTAGGAAAAATAAAATGTTTTCCCACACTTAATGTTTCATCTGTGGCACATGAACACTACATTTTTCCTGGTCCCAAGACAGATTTTCTTGATTTCTTCAAGGTATGATCTAGTTAAGGCAATAGGAGGGACAATGGGATGCATAGGATTCTGTTCATGGGGTAACAAAGGGGAAAGAAAGAAATCAGATACAATCCTGTACTCAAAGATCAAGTGTTACTAGTAGTTATTTAGAGAAGAAAATCAGTTGAATTTTAATTACAATGCCTTGCTAAAGACATCCATATGTATATCTTTTTCCATTTGGGGCTTTCAAAAGCTTTATAAAGATTTTAATGTAACAGTGTGCCTGTTGGAGCTAGGGAAAGAGAGGTTAGGGAGACCATCTAACTGAATCACCTAAGTTAGGATCCTGTTTTTAATTTGTTTCCCGTAGATTAAATAATAAAATTTATGTTACATTGAAATATGTATCCAGAAAATATAAAAAGCTAAAATACTATTTGGTTCAATGTGAAAAATTATAACTTCATTAAATAGTTGAATTATGGAAAAATATAAAGTACGTAAGAAATTGTTTTAAATGTAGGATGTTTATGCACAGAAAGCTTGAATTTCTGCAAACTGGAGAAGCATCTGTAAGATGTTTTAACAGATGTAGAAAGGGGGAAAAAATCATTTTGAAAGACCTGCTATTAAACTTCTGTTATTTACTTGATCTATTACATATCTTTGTGGTTCAATAGGCATTCTTACCTGTTGAGGGCCAATGACGTGTATAATCAGCCTATACCACTTGTACTCTTTCGAGGTTACACAGGATTCAAGTAATAGACAGTGAATCACTTACTTTCAGACATTTTTAAGATGCATCTGTCCCTCCGATGATGAATGCATCTATAGCAATAGAAAACAAACTAAGATAGTGGGAATTTTAACTTTGAAATTTTAAATTTTAGAATATTTGATGTAAATAGATGATTATTGAGTCACCCCAGAGTTTGGCTGTCCAGCTAATAGCACAGAACAATACCAAATGATATAAAATAGAAGGCGTGGCTACAGGTTAACTAGGTTCTGGGCATGTGCTTCTCATTCCTCTGGCAATTTTGAATATACTAGTCAAGACCTTGATTTGAAAACCAGCCTTCCCACTCTGAGACAAATCTAGTTATATTTGATCTAATAAAAATAGAACCACTGGGTTTGCAGAAAAGAATGCTTTCATAGGGGAAGGGAAGAGTTTGAGTAATGGGGAAGTGAGTCATCATCATGGACTGCTGCTGAGTATCTTCTCTGTAGATAGTCCCAAGAAAGCTAGGAACAGCTTCATAACTTCAGTCTGGGCAGAATGATTAGTGATTAATTGTTCTCTGAGACAGGGGCGACTATTCATACTGATCATTCTTATATATAAGCAAACCAGCCTTACATCTGTGGTTTGAGAAACACAGGTGGGATCATCAAAGGAATGAAAGGTGAACCTACCTTAATTTCACTTCCTGCCCTAGAAAGGAGAAAGCTGCTTTTTTCTTTTTTTAACTGTATTTTGAGAGGCTTTTTTTCAGTTAAACAGTGTGTTTGAAAGCAAGAATACGTCTGCTAAATGAGATAGGAAAGGAGTCACCCATGCTTGTTCATCCACTTTCTTGACTCTGATTAGAGTTAGGCATACGCTGGCTAGGGCATAAATCAGATCAAAAGAAAATACTTTGTGCTGACGTGACTGAAGACAAACATAAAAAGATTTAGGAACAAAGAACATTAAAACAACTGAAAATCACCCTCAGCTGAATCCTCTCTCCAGATGGAACGGATCCTGTCAATCACATTGCTGTCTCTGTGCCCATACGGCTGGGCTTGCTCCTCGGGGACAGCTCATTCTCCCCAACTCTCTCATGCTACGTTCAGCTTCTGAGCCAGAGGTTCCTGCTACGCACATAAGGTCTTGTATAACATTTAGAGAAACAGATGCAGCTCTCTGATGACAGGCAAGGAAGGATTTCTGTCTCCTTAGGTGGTGAACTTAGCTGTGATGGCATCTGGCCTAATGCCCCCCTTGGCCTTTCACCAGAGTGCTGTCAGATGTTCCAGCCACCATATCCCCAAGCACTTTAGGCATTTGATTGGGTCAGAATTCAGAGCTTTTCAGTCTCAGAATTTCTTGACACATATCTCTGTGCAGACCCTCTGCATAGCACCCACCACTGAGATGTGGCTGTTATTCTCCAGGTTAATTCTGACTTCTCAGATTCCTTTTGGAACCTCAACATGCCATTGCTTAAACAGCAATAGTGGCTTTTCAATAATTCCTTGCCTTTGAGCTCATGCAATTCATGTTATTTCTCTCCTCAGGTTTCCCTTTTCCTTGGGGACCCCCTCTGGCATTTGCCTTTCACCTTTGTTTAAAAAGGAATAACCTCTTTTTGGCCGTTTGCTTGTTTATAATATAGAATGCCAAAATTTTTCAAGGCTTTTTACAGGGCAGCCTGCAAACACAAATATGAGCACAAACACCTACACTCACTCCTCTAGGGTCCTAGAGCAGCCTGATTTGTAGTAAATGTCAGGCAAATCACATATTGCATATGCATGTAATAACACCCTTTTTTTGCTCCTCTGTTCACAGAACGCTTATATGAGCTGTTCTTTACCACACTAAGTAATGATCCCAGGCTGATACATTTAGAGATTCTGTACCAAAATTCGCCTTTTCTGTGAATAGGATTATCCCCCAAATTACAGCAGATTGTGGTTCAAGAAAAAGCAAATAAACAAAGAAACAAAAAACCCAAAACCCCCTCCAACACAACAGATTCATCCCATAAAGACTTTTAAATGGATAAAACCAGCATAAATTTAAAGGTTGACTGTCTGAGACCCTGCAAAGAAACAGTTATTATAACATGGGAATATTCTGTGTTTCTAGCATAATACACGGGAGTTGACCTTTTAATCATGTTAAGTTCTGTGGTTCATAATTGAAACTAAGCAGTTTAGAAAATGGAATTCAATCATTTGGGAAATTTTAGCCTTTTCTGTATATGGAATTAAGAGCTAAGATACTTAACATCTTTGTGGAAAAAAAGAAAAGATCTCCAACAAAACAAAACCTCTGGGGGGAAAAAAAATCCATTTAGAACTATTACAAGGAAAAATGTCTTTTTTTTCAAGTGAAGTCAAACTTTTTTTTTTTGTACTGTCAACACCTTAATGTTTTGAAGGTGTTTATTTTATTCTATTTTCTTTGTGTGGAAAAATTCAGAAAATTTACTTGAACTATATTGTATTGAGGAAAAAGTCTTCTTAAGGGTACAAAATGAGACAATGTAAACACTATTATTATTATTATTATTATCATCATCATTATTAATAATAATAATAAAAGTATTACGCTTGTTTCTAGGGTTATCTTCAAAAGTTCGTTATATGACTGATACATGTGACTAAAAATTAGTAATGAATACTATGTGAATTAACTGAGAGGATCAATTATATAGTGATAAAAAGGAGAGGAGCATTTATATAATATTGTGAGCAACTGGTGGAACAAGGTCTGTAGCCCTTTTTGTCTGAACTTTGACTGACCATTCTTCCACCCACCTTCCTGACTCCTGGTTAGATGCAAAGCTGAAAGGTCACATTTTACAGCTGGGCTTTGAACCTTCTCAAAGGGAAGTACCAGATCCCAACTCATAGGGGAATTTAGGAAAGTTAATTTTATTTAAGGCTGATTCATTAGGTTCCATTTCAGTATACTTTGTAATAATTGTTGCCCTGATTTTCACGAATGACAAACATATGCATATCAATGTGTATGTATGAATGTCACATCAGAAATTACACATGGATCATCTGATTTGACCTTCTGTAAAACAAAGGCTACTCAGTTTTTCCTGTATTGAGTCCAAAGAATCCTTTCTTATGCGGTTTACAACGCAGATCACACCCCCACAGAAAATGGAAATAGTTCCTTTGAAATATTGTCACATGTTGCTTTTGTCTCTGTACAGAACAACAAGGATATAAGAAAAACCCTTATTCCCCCACTAGGCTAGTCACATCGCTAATTTGTTCACGGTTTGAAGATGACTTTTTTTCACCTCATTAATGATTTTTTCTTATTATTTGGTGCTCTGTCTAATGTAACTGTGATAAACTACCTCACTTCACAGGGGGTTTGGGTTGATGGCAAGTTGAATATGAGCATTTATATCTAGTGATTATTATTGTATCTAGTGGTGGGCAATCATGGTGGAGTTCAGGGAAGCTTCCTGAAATTTGGCTATCCATTCTGTTTCACCTGGAAATCTTACTACAAGAATAGGCTGAAAATGTCATCAAAACAGTTTTCTAGTGTTTCCTTGTTCTGGTGAGCTGAGGATATCTAGACATACAACAGAAAACTTTCACTTCCACATTTACCAACTGTCGCTGACTACATCAAATATTAAGTTGCTCAACACCAAAACTCAGGCAGTCAAGGATAGAACAGCAATAAAACCGATATGTTGCCTAAGAGTTAATAATTATTTATCTGCTTTTAGTGCTATAATGCTGCTATATAAAGTACATATCCAGACAGTAGATCACTGAATTCAGAAAGTTCTTTCCAAGATATCAGTGCCACAAAAGAGGATGGCCCCATCAATGCATTGATTGACTAACCTCTAGTTCTATTCTGTGTCAGTACATTTGATACTGAAAGACCAGTATGTCTATTGATACTTTCATGCTTATCAATGGTCCAAATATCTAAAAACCAAAGACCTTGAAGCTACAGAGGGCTGAACTTCAGTACTGTGCTGTATTATGTACAGTTAGAATGAGTGTTAGGCTGAGGCTGCGGTATACTATCTAATAACATCAGGATTCTCTGGTCTAAAAGCAGCCACGTCTGCTTTTCCACACTTGGAAAATCCTGGGGTCTGAGCTCCTCCTATGCACACACCTCATTGTCTGTTCAATTACTAAAGCTTAAATTTTTTTTTTTGCCCCTATTTTTATTCACCTTGGACAACTCGTTCAGTTTCTTCTACTTCTAGGAATGTTCTCTTTCCAAACTCCTACAGTAGCATATAGGAGCTACTGTAGCACAAAGGAGTCTATAAATTTGTTGTTTGCATTTATAGACTTGCCCCAGTCCTAAATCCCCATTGCCTTATTCAGGAATTAAAATTTCATACAATTTTGTTGAACATTATCAGATATAGATCTCACATGTGTATACCAAGTTTGATTTATGGCAGCTTTTTTATTTACAGCCACCCCTGCCCCCTTACTTTTAGCACTTCCAAAACTTCGATATTTTCTTTTCAATGCTACCTAACAACAATATAATGTTCACAGTGTTTTGAAAAATAAGGCTCAATATTGGATGGGTAATAAAATGTCTAAGGAAATTTTTCTTTCAGTTTCTTTTGAAAGCATTTTGTATTGTAGACATGATCTAAACCTTTTTTTTTTTTCCCAAAAATATCACATGTAATTGTTTAAGTCCTTTTGTAACTCATTAAAAAAGCCTTTTTAGCTCTTTCTCTTACTCACTCTGTTACCTATCTGAATAAAATCTTGAAAACTGTGTAACAGTTCTCAAATTATAAATATATGTTTAAAGTTTTCCTTCCTTTTCCATAAGACAAGCATTTGAAATATTTTTTTTTACATTTCATTTCAAGTTAAAGTGAGGGAAAAGCAAAGCTATATCTAATAGCAAGGATCCTACTGTGAGTACAATACAAGACTCTTTAAAGACTTTTGAACAAGTCAAATTCACTAGTGGATCTAAAAAAGGAATTGTGTCAGCTTGCTTTGGAAGATGAGCATGCTTCGATTATGAATTTTGTTTGAAAAATAGATTCTGTATTCTCCAGTTATGTGATACAGTCCATTCTGTTGCTTTGTATGTCTAAATATGCTTAATGTTCTAATGAAGTGTAAGGGAAATTCATACTCATCTAATGGATTCTGCATGCTCATGTCTGCTTTTTCTTGGCCAGCAAAATAATAATACTTGGTATTTATAGTATCATCTAATCATTAAGTCTAAAGCCACTTTCCAAATATTTCTAAACAAAACTTTTGCAACTTAGGTAAGCAATGTATGCTCACTTGCAGTCATGAGTGGCAAACAACTAAAGCATATAGAGCTTGGTTATTTTTAGATTTCACCTCACTCATGAGCAGATTTTCAAAAGAACTCTTATAGTAGCTGCTCAGGACTCTGTACTTTTGAAACTATAGCTACTATTATACAAATAAGTGGAAATTGTGATCTTTTGAAGCCAGCTGTGGCTCTTGAATACACTAGAATATATGACTCAGAACTCCCTTTAAAATCTATTGGAGAGCTAAGTAAAATCACAGACCTAATTCCAATCCACAAGTGTATTTTCTTCAGAAATCATTTCAGAAATGAGGCCAATGATATCTACCTCTGCTATATAGGCAAGGCCAATCAGTGTAAATGAGCTATTGAGATGAAAAGAGAAGCTTGTCCTTACCTTCTGTGGGTCCAACACACATAATTGTGTATTTTTGTTAAAGTGCATTGTTCAACACAGCCTTGTCGCCAAAAAGCATTTCTGTGGCCAAATGCAATGTGCCAATTTGACTAGCATTTGCAACATGGCAAGAAAAGAATCCAACATAACAGCTAAATATCTACTGACCTTATGAAAGTATAATCTTGTTAGAAAATTGAGTGTGTTAGATAACAAACTACTTGATTTCTAATGCAGTTCTAGAGGTTTGTTTGTTTGGGTTTTTTTGGTTTTTTTTGTGTGTGTGACATATTCCTGGACAGACTATAAAATCACAGAGACAGGTCAGAGTGTATTGTGTATTTGTCTGGGAGATGGCAAGATGTTTAAGCCTCCAGAGTCGTATATGTATGCATGTGTGTATATATTCTCTGCCAGCCTTTAAACTCAAAATTCTTGCTGGAGTCTGCCTTGGGTAATTAACCCAATATAAGGAAAAATATAAAATAATGGAACATCACATGGAATAATATATGGCCAAAAGAATCAGTTGTTTGAAAACAGCTATTAAAGCAATTCTGATCAAGAAAAAATAAAAAAGTAAATGAGCTTTACTTTTGAAACTCTATTAGCTTAATCGTATCTATATATCCAGTAATTTGAATGTTTTTACAGTCTCCAAAACATTTGTTACTAGAGCGCTGTAAGGTTATGTTTTACAAAATGATGTTTTGTTTTATCTTATTGTATTTATTTTTGTTTGTTTGCTTGTTTTGTTTAATTTTGTTTGTTTTGTTTCATTCTGTTTCACTTTGCTTTGCTTTGCTTCACCTCAGCATGTTCTGCATGGTTTTGCTGGAAAGTACTGCTCTACTTTGGCCAAAGGAGACTCTTTGCAACAATATTACACTGAAAGCAAAACAGCATTAAGCCTGCTAACATAAGATTGCAATGTTACCAAACTCTTTCTCAAAGGAGATACACCTGTCTCATTTATTTTTCCTTTTCCTTCTCTTCTTTCCTTGTCTCTCAAGCCTGTCCTTCTAAATGCCTATTTACTATGCTTTCTAGTACTGAACATTTACTAAATATTCTGCAAAGTACTTGTTATGTTTGAGAATTAGAAGCGTTGAAGAAAAAGAGACACTGAAGTAAAAAGATTAAAGAATCTTTCAAAGAAAAGGAGGATAACAAATGAACAATGGAAGCTGGAAATGTTTAATTTGTCAAATAAAGATTTTCAGAAAAACCTAAGGAAGATATCTTTCCCTGAAAGCAGAACTGACTCAAGCCAATATGCTTTAGGTGAAAATGAGTGTTGATTTAATGATAGTTACAGTGCTTTTGCACAAGATACATCTAATACTATATAATCTTTTAGCATTTCGACAAATATTTTCTTACATCTAAGACATTGTTCTCGGATTCCCTTGGGTAAAATTCTGAAGTCCTTACTGACTCAATCCCAGACAGTTAGCACTACAATTTTACATTTGGATTTACATTTACATTGTAAATTTGTGTACATTTATACAGTCTCTGAAAGCATTGCTTCTTAAAACGTAGGATAGGAATTCTTAGACTTGGCTCTAAAATTGACCCTTTTTTTCTGCTCTTTTGGGAGGAATACAGGGAAATAACTTTTGATTTCTGACCAGTTTGTAACTGCTTCTCATATTCACTCCACTATTTTATGTTTTCCTGGTATAAGTAGCAGGATACTTATTTACTGAAGCATATTTTCCTGCGGTAGTAGGGTATAGTACTCCTAAAGGCAACAAATGCAAAAGTAGTACTAATACTGAGTGACAGTTTTCATAACCAACTGTAAAATGAATCAGAATTTTCAAGTGCAAAAATGCAGTGGTGACCTACAAAGGGGTGCTGGTATATGGCATAATCCATGGCCTGGTACAATGTTTTGCACTGTTCTCCATTCCTTTTTGGAGGCCAAACTGTTCTAACTGTATGTGTAAATTATTTTTTCACTTTTTAGAGGAAAATAAGAAGTGAAAGCTTTTCACTCCTCTTTCAGTTAGGAAAAGAAGTGCAAGTATAAAAATTAGAGCTGTTATGCTGCTACTGTAAACAAAACAGCAATCAGGGCGAAAAATAGCCCTCTAAGGAAGCACAGAAGGAAATGATTCATTGTCTGCATCAGGCTACAGTTCAAACGAGTGACAGAATTTGGAAGAGATGTGGCATAACACCGCTTTTCTATGGTGTGCTCACTGCAGCTGGCAGTGGAAATGTCCTCACCTGTTTACAATTCACGTTCCCTGTTAGGACTGCTGTAAATTGGTTATCAGAATGGGGTAAACGATCTCCCCTTGACAGATTTGCTATGCCACCTTTAACTCATTTTTTCTTCTCTGTCATATGCTTATGTAAATGTTATGTATATAACTCACCATTTCTTTTATTCAGAGAAATGTCCTCCCTTGTCTTCTCTTTTGGTATCTGTGAATCAGATAACCAAGGAATGCATTAGTCCTTACAAGAGAGAATTATGTTCCCAAGAAAGATATGCAGGCATGTCTCAGAAAAGAAAAAGACATTTTCCTCTCAGTGGAAATAAAAACAATTATTTTTAGTTCCAAATCAAGAAAATGACAAAACATTTACCTTATTTCCATAATTTCAATAATTTTAACAGTACAGGAAAATTCTAAAGAGTCACATAATTCTAAATCAATTTCCAAAATGCAGCATCGCTTCCAGAAAAAAACCCTCTGTTTTTCAAGTCACCCATCAACGTAGCGAACTGTAGACTAAATGATTTGGCTTCAAATTTAAAATGGGTTTATTTTAAAAACTTTGAAAGCACAATTCCGATTAGGTACCTATGTGAATATTTTTTTTATATGAACGCAAAGTTATTACTGTAATACAAGAGGTCTGAGAAGGCTGCAGTGACAGCATTATTGCATGTAAGTTATCCATGCCTACTTGTGAGAAGGATGTTTCCTACAGGGACTCTGGAATCAAGCCTAGGACAATTATATATACTTCCACTACACATCTCAGTGGAATATAACCAGTTTACTGCTAGAGCAATCAACACGGCAAATTTCCCGTAGGGCCTCACAAATTTAAAGCTGGACAGAACAAAGCATTTAAAGGCTAGTAAGACACCTGAATGTCATTGCTCATACAGGCACAAGAAAATTAAGAGCAATCTATTACTACACTTATAAAACCAAGTATATTTGTAAAGTTAGAAAAACATTATACTGAGAAAAGTACTTTCCCCATGGTTTATTTTAATTAAATAAAAATTAAATTTTGATTTTAAAGTGATGAATTTGCTATCTTATCTATATGCATATGTGGAATTTGTTAGACCAGTTCTTGTACTAGGTGGGGTTTTTTTGGTTTGATTTTATATTTTTTCTTTGAGGGGTGGTGGTGGTCGTGGTAGTGGCATAAGGTTTATAATAGGGTAGAACACCCTCTCTGTAGTTTTAACATGAGAAATAAATAAATTTAAGAAAAACAACTGGTAAAATGCTTCAGAGACATTTTTGACCAGAAAACTGTGTGGAAGAGTGAAAATATAGCAATGCATGTAGTTATATGTAAAAAGATTGTGTTTTTTCAGGCCTTGCAGCTTGACCACTGAACCAAGAAATTGTATTTTAATAAATCAATGCTGTGCATTGCCCACTAGAATAAGTAATAGTTTCATGGTAATGACACACATCTGTGATATGGAGAAGGCCAAGAACACAAATCTCAGTATCATATTTATCAAGTGAACCAAGCAAGAATATTAATTAATTTGTTTTGATTTCTAACACTTAAGGGATATAGTATTCAGGTCTGAGACAAATATTCTCATATATTCTTAAAAATGTAAGGAACCTCAAAAATTGCTAGAGAAATTAACAATTTCAAACAACAACAAAAAAACCCAGAAAATAAACTTTGCGGACATAACACGAAATAATCACCTTGATGAAGAATGAAGACTAGCTTAAAATAGTAGAGAAAGTTTACAGAACAGGTAAGAATACTTTGGGAAAAGTTCTTATTCAGTACAACTAGTTAGCTATCAGCTTGTTTAGCCTGATTTCTCAGGTTTTCTGGGAAATTATAAGCAAAAAGAACAAACCGACCAACAGGAAGAACAAGTCAAATCATTATTTGGGTAATACTGAATATAATGTGACTCTTCTTTGAATCAAATCTGTGTTCCTATACAGTAATTACTTTCATATTTTTCATTCCTTCATCCAAAAACTGGAGCATAACAGTAGATACTAAATTCTTCAGGAACTGAAGTATGGTTACAGACATACTTCACAGTCATTCATCACAAATGGTAGAAATACCAAACTGCTATTTTAGATTGTCTAACCTTCACACATCAAAGTAAAAGGTAGATTCTTAAGGGTTTTTTTGAAATTTTTTGAGGAAGGCTTTCTTGATATTTTGTCTGCTATAGCTGCAATTCTTAGGCAAATCCAAGGAGTGTCATCCTACATTTATAATGATAACTCTTGTCCTCAGCTAATCTATAGAAGAATGATGAAATGTATATAATTATATGGTTTATCATAGCCTGAATTAATAGTATTCTAGTAATTTCCTTCATTTTTTCACAGAAGATTAGGGAAGCAACTAATCTCCCAGTATTGAGTAGAAATATTATCTCTTTTCCAGATCTCTTAAAAACTTTTCTGTTTCATGACACCCAGAAAATCTCAATTTAGCTGTTGTTGCAAAACTTCCACTATTATAACACTGACTCTAGTAGGAACTGTACCTACTTTGAGCTGAATTAAAAATTGGTGTAACTACCATTCTATAAGCTATTTATAAATTAGCTGGATTCCACCACCACCCCTCCCCAGAAATTCATGTCTTTTTTTTCATGCAATAGAAGACCTTAATGCAATTAATTTTTTTAATGGATCTCCAGTGGCATAAGAGATTTGGAAATCTCTCTTCCAGTGTGGAGGAATTCAGTAAGTCAGTGTCAAGTGTCACCAAAGCAGCCAGTTCTACTAATTTTTCTATTTTATCTTGATCTCCTTACCTAACTTTAAGATGCCATATATATATGTAGAGCTCATACTGTTATAATTCATCAAGGGGCACCTGATACTACCTTAAACTATTATTCTCCTGAGATTTACTGATCCTGTGACTGGATAGATATCGGGGAAATGGGGAAATAAAAGCATGGCAGAACATCCAGTTTTGCATATTACAGTTCCTTTGAGTCCCAGATTCTTAGTCTCAGTTAAGGTATTCGTCAACTTCACCTAACTGTAAACTGGATTGTTTATTTTTTTATTTAAAGGTCTGTTTGTCTTTCTCCCTTCCTTCCACAAAAATGTAAATTCTTGCTAAACTTACAAACCTTTTCTGTCAGTATTAGAGAAACATGAGGGTAACCTAGAAGTAATTCTAATGAGTCAGTGGCATTGTATCAAAGTAAAACCAGAGTGAGTTCAGAATCAGGCTGCTTGAAACAAGTAAATACAGTATGTCAGTCTGTAGCCCAGAGCTAACGTACTTTTTTACCTCCTGAGTACCTCCGGCAGCTATCTATGTTTGCTACTCTCCAATCAGCATCAGCAAATGTAACCACTTAAACTTGATCCTACTGTCCAGATCAGTTATATGGATAAAAGGCAGTAAAGATCTGTTTTAATCCATGTGGGACACACTTAATGCTTCCCCCAGAGCAGACATGGTTTCTCTTACAGGCATTATCTGCTTTCTGTTTCTTACACTAGCTCTTTATCTGTTTCTATGTCTCATAAAGAATACTTGCAAGCTTCTATCTTAAGCAGGTATCAATTATATAGAAATAAGAACAGGCTGTTGAAAATTCAGTCATAGCATATGTACTGTCATTTTCAACACTGCTGGTTTTGCCTTGAATTGGAGAGGATGCAAAAGAGACGGCAGTTTTCATTTGCACTTACAACACTATGTATTTCTTAGTGCACTGGAAAAACACAGAAGACAGGTTAGCTGCAAAGTACAAAATCTGTTTGTCAGAGATGAGAATTATATGTAAACAGTGAAAATCCTGTTTGCATACAACCCTGCAGATGGGTGTGAGCAAAAGCTGGATTCTGTCACTACAGCTCAAATCCAGAGTGCAGCATTCTTTGTGAGCCATCCCGCTGAGTGAAAGCTAAGTAAGAAACTTGCAGGTGAGGTGGGATTAAGAGTGGGAAAATCTGGCCTTCAGGAAAGTAGCCCAGAGTCTGGGTACACCCCAGTCATTCCATTATCAGAAAGACAGTTTTGAGTAGGTACAAGTCTAATGTCTCATACAAAAGATAAATATACAGCCTTCTGTCTGCCTGAGTTGTTTGGAAAGGTGCAGGTCCAGTGTGGCCCTATTACCTCACTGGTGATGGCTGTCTTTACCTGTCCTATAGGGTGGATGCTGTCATACTTCCACTTGTAAGAAGAATAGAAAGCCACAAAAAGAGTACTTGACATATGCTTACTTTCCCCTGCATGATGATCATTTAGCTTATCTTCTTTTCTGTTTATCAGTAGTACCCATCAGAAGCTGAAATAGCTAACACTATTCTTTTCCTATACAGCCTCTTAAGGATTTCATGCTCATGTAAATTTAGATCACATTTGCTATGCATTCTATGAAGAACAAGTGAAGACAGGTATTGTATAAAGCTAAATTTTGGCAAAAGATATTCTTTTCCTTCCTTTTTTAGTTGGAGATATTATAATAAACACACACCGTAAAGACATATGAAAAATAGTTATTAAGTTCATAATAAAAATCAAAGTATTTGTTAACTTTAGATGATTATGAATTGCTGCAGAATTACTAGAATCGGCAGGTGTGTTTTAGAGTGAGAAACTAAGGCCAAATTATTAAAATCACCTGCCCGCAGCTGACTAACAACTTGGCAGGAGCTGTAAGAAAAAAAGTCTTTTTGAATCTCTTTCTCAGTCCACTAAGAAAGATTATTTTCCACCTTCTTCCTTCAAAATACTGCTAAACTGTTTGAAACCCAAAAAATGGACAAAATTAATCTGTTTATATATTTTGCTCACCAGTTCAACCTTGCAGTTCAATTTTTTTTCCCAGCAACTTGACCATTCTTTTCATCAGCGGTGTTGATCAGCGATAGCTATTTGAACAGAGAGCACGGGACACTCAGAAGCAAACCCCATGGCTTATATCAAATTATTCGTCTTGCACCATATCTAGAAAATCCAGTTCTTATAAAAACAAAATCATTACAGAGACACAAGTGCTCTGAGGACAGAACTGGGAGCACATAGGGGTTGTTTTCAATAGAAGCATAAAAGAGTTTAAATCAATTTCAAAGTTCAATACTCTCTGAGGGAGGGTAATAAGGAAAGCATATGCAGTGACTGCTTTGCCTGAGAATATTTTGCTAGTTTGCTGCTTCACCTGGGAGACTTTACCCTTGCATTTTCTAGATGGGTAAGTAACTGGAGTACAATATGCAAGCACCTGAGAGGGTCATAACAGGTGAAGATTAATTGTGTATTCTGACAACCCTTACACAGTTGCATTCACAGCTCTTGACTTCCTAAATTTTCCCCAGTAAACTTGGTCTATACAGTCAATGAATAATACTTCTTTAAATGAACTCATTAGCTAACAAGGGCAGGAAACATGCTGAACTATAGAGATAAAGGATTTACATTCAGTTCATTCAACTCTAACCAGGTAGTTCTTTGGTTCAGAGGAGAACCTTCTTAAGCTTTTATCACAACTTTTTCAAAGCCAGCAAAATAGGTACTGTGGGCAGGTAGAGAATTAGCCTGAGTTTAAAATAAAATAATTCACTTTTATCTAAAACTTTATGAGATAGGAAAGAGAAAAAATTGAGATTCTTACCAAGATGTTTTGAAGATATTTTGCTGTTTGAAATGTCAGAATCAATCCCAAAAAGGAGACCATGTGGTCAAGGGAATTTGAAGTGGTCCAAGCAACATGAATAGAGCAATTTATCACATGAATATCACTATCACATGTAAGACAGAGCTAAAAATGTAGGCTATATATGTTTCCTTTTCAGTATATTGAAATAAATGACAAATATTCTTTGCTTAATATACATGACTGTGTACTGAAAAAATGTTATTAGGAATTCTAGCAATAGGTTGGCTTGTATTTGCAAAGCCTGTCTTACTAAATATAAAGCTTTAAGTTCCTTTAGTTAGGTGGTGATGCTAAGCTAACAGCCTAAAAAAAGATATATAATGACTTTTTGCTTCGTAGGAAATTTGCCAGATAGCCCATACATAACTATTATTTCTGTTTTTTAAATAATCTGCCAGTATTTATTTAGCATGAAATAACTATCTTACTAAACAGAAATTAAATGCTTATGAAGCAGCGTTACTGCTTCACCTAGCTAATATCAAACTCCTTCATTCTTTCCAATGGCTATGTAAGAAATCTAATCACAACATCTTAAAAAAAAGTCTGCTCAATTTAATTTTATAGAAGTATTGAATTGCCTTCTCATTACATCACTTTCCACTTTGGCCTCATGGTTCTTTGCCTCTTTGCCTGCAGTCAAGGTAACACAGCCACTGTGGGCTATGAACTCTCAGCCAGGCTTAGTTCTTCATAAAAAACTTTGAATCTCTGCTATGTATTAATATACACCACCAGAAACACCAGTGGAGTATAAACAAGTCATCTTGTGAGCATGCCTACAAAGAGATAGTGAAGCTGAGCTGCTCTGACAGCTATGTCACAATAAAATGGCTCATTGATAGCTTGAGGAATAAACTGTATCTTGAAGGCAAGTATCCTTTTCATGGTATGAACCAGTTATTGCATGTGTCCCTTTGCTATTAAACATCATTTTGTCAGACATTCACACTGCTTTGTTCCCTGGAAAGAAGTGCTTAATATTGCAGGGGGAAAAAAAGTTGATTCAAGTTCAAATTATGAATTTAAATCCTCTTCTCCCCAGATTTAGTGACACTTTGACTAATTCTGGAACAAGTCAGTACAACACAAGCAGAAAGTTTGATTCAGGGTTTCAGTACACATATTTTCATGAAATTAAAAAGCATTTGGGACTACGTTTTGGGTATCTCCTTACCATTTTTTATTTAAAATCTCTTGAAAGAAAGAACACACGTGTCTCCATGTAACTTCAGTGGAAGTTGAATACAGTCCTTACGGCCAATACAACCAGACATCTGAGCAATGCTTAAGTGCTGTTATTTATTCTTAATTATTTTTCTTATTATTTATTTTCTTATTATTTTCTTATTATTCTTATTATTTATTCTTAAATGCTATTTATATTCAAATTACTATTTGGTCTTATGAAAATTATTATGTTATATATATAAAAATTATTAATTATTTATAAAATTCTTTATGGGAATATTGAAAGTTTGCAAGGTTTTATCTAAATTCTGATGAAAACACTGCTGGTTTGGACAGAATAATAATAAAAAAAGTTTAGCTCAAACAGAAATTTGTCTGGATGAAAACAGGCTAAAAAGTAAGGGGGCTGTAACATATTTGGTCTGAAATCAAAGAAACTTCCAGACACCTACTTTAATCAGCAATTGGTCTGGGTGTTTTTTGCCTGGAAAACTGTGATGGATGTTAAATGTGAGTATAGTATAAGTATCTTGAATTAGCATTCAGCAAGAAATAGTAGTAGAATATGGGAAGACTCTTCTGGAAATAATTATCTTGCCACTTCTCAGCAGCCCAAGCAGAATATTCTTTCTTATTTCTGGAGGATTCTGTGGACTACATTTCATTGAAGCAAAAACAGAGAAGGAAGGTTGTGGTTTTATTGCAGACTCACTTAAAACTGCAGTCAAAAAATTAAATTCAGTGGCCGACATTGATATTTCTTATACCCAATGGACACACAATAACCAATACTTTTTTTACATTTTTAAGGCACATAGATATGTACACACAAGCACACAAATAGATATTTCACATATGGCTGTGCACTGAGGAATGAAATAAAGAATACATGCTCATGAGAACTACATCTGGGGCTTTCTTCAAAATGAAACATTTTCAGAAAGCTGACATTGTCAGGATGGGGGGTGAGGGCTGAGCAAACAGTATTGAGAGAGAAGTGCTTGCTGACAAGTTGACAAAAGTACATGTAGCCTTTCCTTTTACAGGGGAGAGGTTAGGCACTACACCACCACAGCAGACAAGACCTTGGGGTATTACACAGCTATCCATTCGCAGCTTTCACAGTGATGAATGAAGTCTTAGCAGATGCCGTGCAGAGAACTGGCAAGAAAGAGAAGCAGAAAGGAGGAGTTTTCTCATATGTCTGCCCTTTCCCCGCCCCCCTCCTCATATTGGGTGAGGCAGGTGATTAAAAGATAAAGGCTTGGGCTATCTAATGAGACCCATCTGCTCCTACTCTGCTGTCAAGTGAGAGAAGCTCAAGCAACATGAAGAGTTGGTTTAATCAGATCTTATACTCAAGCAGAAATATTCTTGTAAAAGCACTCAAGGCCTCTGAGGACAATACTCCTATTCATTGTGGAGTCTGAGATTTATGGATATAACTTACTTAACTGATGCTCAGACTTCAAAATGTCCTCAGTTACATTAAGCAAAATTAGGGATTCAATAAAACCTGATGGATTGGAGCATAAAGGGAAAAGAGCCTAAAACTGTCACCAGATACTTACCTTAAGGGGAACTAATTCAGTAGTTCTTGTTTATGAGGCTTCTTACAGGCTCTTTTGAAGCATCTAATACTGACTGAAACTGTATGGAACACGTCCATTTCTGTTTGGTGATGACAAGCCTCTTTCAGAAGATTATTAACAATGAGATTAGCCTTCAGTTGGAAGTTTTTTCCCAATCTTTCATAATAAACAGGAGAAAAGACCTAACAGGACATTTTGGCATCATCAGCCTTTGCGATAACCAGGATGAAACCTTTATAAAACTAACTGGTCCTTTTTAAGGAGGAAAAAAAAATAAAAAAGAAAATCCACAGCTTGGATTAACTGAGAAGTTTGCTCTGTGTACAGTTCTTTTCCACAATAATGTAAAGTTGTAATTTCACTGGAGTGTGAATGGGAAATGATAAACAACTTTTCAGGTGAAATGGCTGCTTTAGTCTGTTCATACTGATGTGTGAATGTTAGCCAAGTGAGACATGGGCACTTCCGACACCCGCAGTGGAAGGCTGCCTGGTACTGCAGCAGAAGTTTGGCTGTCTTGAACCTATTTTTATTGTACTGTTTTTTTTCAAAGCATTGCTGCTATGTCAGCCACAGTCAGTCAATGAAATTCAGTAGTATTTTGAGGTACACCAAATTTTCATCATGGAATCTATTTCTGGAGACAGCATATAGTCATTCTGCCTAATCTCCCTCTGATTTCCTATGCAAATACTGCCAGGCTCACTCAAGGCCACAGGATTTAGTTACTCACTTGACTGAAAAGCATGTCAATGCAAATTCAGGCTGATAAACCAGCATGCAAATCTCCAGGGCTTCAGCAAGTTATAATTCAGCCACAGTATTAACAAAACAAGATAGCAATTATGCAAGGAATCAGCTGAAAGGTTATTTTTAATTTTAAATTTATGCCTCTGTACAGCTGGGTGTTCAAAGTAAAAAAGCAAGGTGGGGCACACTTCCCCATTAACCAGGCCTTTGGAAACCAGGGAGCATCCTGCTCCACGCATTGCTCTCTGTGTTTCACAGTAAATTTATCAGTGTTAGCCCTGAAAGCAAATGGGTTTCTGGTGTGGTGGTGGAATGTTCCTTTTAATATCAGTATATCAAATATTTTTAGCTCAGATAATGACAGCAAATTAGTGCTGACTGTATAAAGACGGGGTTGTGTGGGGACTGGGGGTGTTAAAAGGGCTCTGCCTTCACCTCAGCACTCACCTCCAGGACTGCCCGGCCTGTGCTCAGGCCTCCGCCATGGAATCATCTCAGCTGAGTTCTCAACTTTCTCATTCTCCTACGCTTCACTGCTCACACAATACCCTTGCAGAGACCCTCTAACAGATCTATTTTGGTTAAAAACTTTATGTACTCTCATTTGCTCTAGGTAAACCATTACTCCTTCTCATTAGGAGCTGCTCAGCAATGCCCCACTGCTAAGAGCTGGAACTGTTCCTGTGAAGTCAGCAGCGTCTCTACCAGCCTCCATTACAGCCTCTCTAAGCCCATAAAGATGAGGAGGCTGCTCTCAGGGCCGTGACAGGCCTGGCTGCTCCTGCCTGACCTCTCCTGGGGCTTCCTCACCCTGCCTAAAGCCCAGGACTCCATGTCAGTTCCCCAGGCCATCAGCCTCTGCCCTAGCAGCACCGCAGTGGGGCTGGCCTCCGGCTCCCCACAGCCCTGCCTGGCCATGGGCCCTGCTCGCCAAGCCCACCCATGGGCCCTGCCACGCCAAGCCCACCCATGAGCCCTGTCATGCCAAGCCCACCCATGGGCCCGCAGCCCATCCTGGGCCTGCACCGTTTCCATCCCCAGGGAGGTGCCCGCTGCCTGGGGCTGGGGCTGCCCCAGGGCCTCCGCTGCCAGGCTCCTGAGGGCAATCCCCATGGAGGCCCACAGAGAGCTGCTGACAATTGCAGTTGTCCTGGTTTGGGCTGGGGTAGAGTTAATTTTCTTCCTAGTAGCTGGTACGGTGCTGTGTTTTGGATTAGTATAATTATGTTGATAACACACTGATGTTTTAAGTTGTTGCTAAGTAGTGCTTATATTAAGTGAAGGACTTTCCAGCTTCTCAGGCCCTGCCAGCGAGAGGGCTGGAGGGGCACAAGGAGCCAGGAGGGAGCACAGCCAGGACAGCTGACCCCAACTGGCCAGAGGGACATTCCATACCATGGAGCGTCATGCTCAGTATCTATAAACTGGGGGGAGCTGGCCAGGAGCCGTCGGTCGATGCTGGGGGACTGGCTGGGCATCGGTCAGTGGTGGGGGAGCAACTGCTTTGGGCATCACCTGAGTTTTTTCCTTTTGGTTTTTATTCTTCTCTCCCTCTCTCTCCTTCTCATTACAATTACTATGATTGTTATTATATTTTATTTTATTTCAATCATTAAATTTTTCTGATCTCAACCCACAGGTTTTATCCTTTTCTCGATTCTCCTCCCCATCCCACAGAGGTGGGGAAGGGAGTGAGGGAGTGGCTGTGCGTTACTTAGTGCTGGCTGGGGTTAAACCATGACGGCAGTGCCCTGGCAGGGGTCTGAACACATGGTCAACACCCCTGTGAAAGAACTGAGAAGGGTCAGGGAGTAAAATCAAACACTGGAAGATTGTACCGATGAATCATTAGACTGTTCCCTGTCAAAGTTTTGGCCCAAGGCAGCTAGCCCTGTCCCAAACATAATCTGGATGTTAGCTATTCCCAGCAGACAGCTTGCATGTTTCTACCCTTTTCTGAGGTAGCAGAGTGCATAATAAAATCGATACTAGCTCAGCATGGTAACTTTGGTCTCAGATCAGAAAAAAGTCCAAGTCATACTTAAGTTACTAGTGTCAATTCAGCAAAGATAAAGTCTCCACTCATATTTGGAACTTGATTCAGTTTCCTGGACATCCAATTGTCAAGCTTTATTGGAGGTAATGAGGATTATCCCGCCTGAGCCCTGGCTGCCACCAGGGAGAGTCCTGGGTCACCAACAGGTTTCCCTCATCTCAGTCAGTTCACGTGAACGTCTTATAGATCCTGAGGCATCTGAGATGCCACTTATATGATAACAAATGCACTATTGAATCAAGACCTTTGTGGTTACAAGAGCAACTTGTTCAACAACCGCACCACACACAGATTCCTGCAACACAGCAACTTTTGAAAAATTTGACAGTTGATTTTAGTTTAGGAAGATGCGTCACACCGCTGTAATTGCTAATCTTCTGAACAACATTTTTTTAATATATAAAGTTCTAAAATCTTGGGACACAGTTGTGTAAATCAACATCTCTGTGTAACACAAGTGCAGCTACCACCACTGGAAGTGTTTCAAATGAAAAAAACATCCTAGTTTAAAATTAAGGGGTTTTGATGGTGCATCTTGTAACTACTGTTTGCAGTTCTTCTTTTGGTCTGATTCATCCCAGCATGTCTATACTATATTGCAGGACATATAAAAGTCATTTTTACACACACACGTGGAATCCAATTCAAAGCCTTGTGAAATCAGTTGGATACTTTTCTTAATTTCCCAAAGGAATTAGGGAGGTAATGCAACAGTGAGTGTCTGAAATATTCAGATGGGAAGTATCACTAGGCAGAAAAAGTCAGTTTTGTTTTAACTGGACAGCTTTGACTGTCTCTATATTTTGTGTGAATTTCCATGTTCATGATTGCACATTTTAATTACTCTAAAAATGCCTGGAGCCAGAGGCAGACACTTCAGATTACATCAAAATAAATGAATGAATGTCAGTAGTAATGTTCGTTTCTTCTGCTGGGCACACAAACTGGCAAAACACACTCATTAGCATAATCTGAATATTTGAACAACACACCTTTAAAGCCTTACAAAGGATGCAAATTAGCTTTCAAATTACAAACCCTGGATTCAAAGTGATTTTATAAGTCTGCCACAGCAAAATAAGTATGAAGAGGAGGAGTTAAATGAGAGATGAGGTATATAGGACTATTAGCAGACCTGGAGGATCTGGTTAGTGTCATCAGCTCTTCACCTGCATTAGGCTGGACACTATCATACCATTCACATCTGCCTTTCTTTGAGCTGTTTAGATAGTCTAATAACAGGTGCTTTTATTTCCTTCAGCTTCTTACAGATGGATTGACAGAATGTGAAACCAAATTGAAACGGCACCATTCCTGTAAGCTTAACACTGGTCTTTTTTCCAGCTACCTCAGCAGTCTGAGCTTGCCATCTGGGTGTCATGCAAGTTTCTGAGTATTCAGAGGCAGCAGAAAAGAAAGAAGAAAAAGAAAACCACCACAAAACAAAAGAAAAACCCACCACTTTTGAGAACATACTGCCACTGGTCACAGATCAAAATATTTTGTAGTAGAGGCGTTGCTTATTTCTACTATTCCCTCTTCTCCTTTCCCTGCTCCAGTACTTTTCATGATCCTGTTACTGAAAGAGGTTGACGGCATTACATTTGTGACAGCCATATCATTTTACTGAAACGTTCATATCCTCTTTTTCTCTTTTGAAGGGCAAAATACTAAAGTGATCTCCCTTCTGTTTGTTTATTTTGTTTCCAAAGGGCAAATCAATGTGTCTCTCTCTTTTGTGTCTGGCCAGCTTGCCACAGCTTTCATTTCTCTTCAGAAAATTCCAGCTGGCAACTTCAGACAGAAATTCTGCAACCTAAAGACAATTTCCATTAGGCCACAAGTGGCAGCATTGGGAGATTTCTTCCCCTTTCCTTTTGTTCATTTAATCTTTTTCTTTCTGAGCAATGTTTCTACAAATATATTTCGCATTTTTTTCCTCTCTCAGAAGGAAACAAATCAAAAACCTAAAGCAAAATGCTGGACAGAGCATTAACAGATTACTCTTCATGTGCCAGCTCAGATTGTTCAGATGTGAGAGCAGAACTGAAAAAGGACAGGGGATGGAAAGGGAACAATGAGAATTTTTGCATTTAAGTTAGACCACGCACCTAAAGGGTTGTCACACCTAACAATTGCAGAGCCAATGTTCATAAAATGTAAAAGCATTCCTGCAGCATCAGACCTTGGCAGGGCTATGAGGAAATAGTATAATCTTGTTTTCCATTTCTGCTGGCTAGTTGACATTTCTGTCTCAGTCTGGCATGCAGTAACCATTAAAAGAGCCTGGCATCTCACAAAGTTTGGTAAACAAATGAAGGCTTTGGGGATTTTTTCCCCTTTTAAATTTTTTTTCTGGGCATATAAACCTGCTATCAAATGTGACTAGGAAATTACATTTGCATGCACACACCTACACAAATTTTTTTTCATCCTGTAACTACTATAGCTATTTTAAATTCAGACAATGCACATGTATGTATGCATACATTCAGGCACAGTTTTGATGTCACACGTGTGTGTACTATAGTTAGGGCAAGATTATGAGCTTTTGCTTATGGGCTTGAGCAGGATAATGGGAGTTGGAACTTGCCTTTTATTTCTGTATAGGAGCTACCTATTTAGCAGAACAGAAAAAACAGATGCAAAGCCCTTCTGTTAGGCTACCCATAAAAGCAGTGAGTATGAAGGTGAGGGACACTGAATAGTCAAGGCATTGAAAATAATCTAGGTTCAAGCAACTTTAGATTCCTAAAAGAACTGACAAAGTACCACCTAGATAGAATTTGAGTGCTTATGCTTTAGTAGCAGAGAAGCAGGACTTAGCAGGATTCTGAACTCTCTCTCACATGTGTGCACACTAACTCTAAACCTATGTCTAGTTTTTGCCAGAAATTATCCAGGTGTCTAAAGCACTATTTCTGTTTTTATGAACAAATACCTCCTTTCGAACAGGACTGAGCTACTTCCCAAACTCAGACCTCAGTATGGTTAAATTAGGTGTTTTGCTACACGAGGCAAGGCTAGAGCAAGACTAACTAATTCACAGAACATCAATTTCTACAGAATAATTGCATCTACCACTGCTGGAAAAAAGATAATACTTTCCTTTTCCTTCTCTTATTGCTTTGGTGTATTAGCTTGGTGGTTAGAGCTACCGCACAAAAATTCACAGAACCACAAAATGACTGAGGTTGGAAGGGATCTCTGGAGATTGTCTGGCCAACACCCACCCCTACTCAAAGTAGGGTCAGCTATAGAACATTGTTCAGGGCCATGCCCAGTTGAATTTTGAATATCTCCAAGGACAGAGATTCGATAGCCTGTCTGGCTGACTTGTTCCAGTGTTTGACCACCCCTGCAACAAAAAAAAATGGTTCAAAAAGCTAAATCATTTTTTAAAAGCTGAACAATCCTAGCTCTTACAGCCTTGCCTCATGTGAAAGCTGCTTCAGGTTCTCAGTCAGCTTCATGGCCCTTGGCTGGAGTCTCCAATATCCTAGATGTAGAGTCCTCCATGATTTAAAATTTATAGAGATTTACAGAATCAAATAATTCCTCTTTTGTTGGATATTTATTTTAAGTAATTTAAGCCTTGTACAACTGAAGTGTTGTTTATTTCTGTGTGAGTTGCAGGTGTTCAGGATATTTCAGAATTTGGCCTGTGTACAAATTTTTTTCAGACAGAAAGCAAATAAAATAGTCCTGTGTGGTTGAGTCTTCTCTTTTCCCCCTATATGGCTGAACAATGCAACCTAACTGTACACAGCTGTCTGATAAGAAGTGCATCCTTTCCAGGGTTGTAACGGAAGAGCTGTTTCTCAACAGAAGCCTAGATTTAACTGTACTAACAGGAGTATTTGCATTGAACGTTATACACATGACTTCCAAAAGAGGAAAAACTACTGCAGGATCTTCACTGCTAGCAAATGGGCAAGACTTTGCCTATTTTACATATTGCTTGGAAATCTGCCCCTTACCTTGCTGTAACATAAAAAAAAATATAATTAATTATGCTCCAGTTATACAGCTTTAAGTTTGACTATGTCTGGAATAATTCTGGATTGGCATCATTAACACACGTACAATTATACAATTAAAGGCTTAATTAATTGTTAAGAATTGCACTGCTCTGTTGAGTGTTTTAGGCAAAATCAGTGCTTAAGAATGGATTTTCACTTTTGAGGGGTGAAGTTACAAAAATATTCAGCTTTTGGCTTCTGGCTACTAATTAATTTTCACTCTCACAAAATAGGTATCTTCTGGCTGCCTGATGGCTCACCTGGAAGAAAATCTCTGTTTTAAAGGATGACAAACAATATCTCCCACCCCCAGCCTTACTTCTTCCCAAACAATAAAATGAAATCACCAAGAAAAAAATCAATTTCTTGAAATGACTTTTAAATTAAATTAAAGTTGGTGAGAAATTTTATATCAAGAGTTCTAGAGAGTAAAGTCATCACTGAACAAAATCAATACAGGGTTCCCTAATTCAAGCTTCTCTACCTATTTACTGCAGCCCTAATCTGGAAGACACGTTCTTAGGTCAAGATATGTCACATTCATTTCTTGGCTTCTCAGGTAGGAGTTGTCAAAATTGTGCCAGATGATATCAAAGTGTATATTCATATACTTGGGAACTGGAAAATGCAGTGAGGTTAGCAACTCATTTTATATAGATCATTAAACAGCTGTCAGAAAGTAACAGCCTGGGGTCACTACTACACTGGACTGAAAGTAGAACAGTGACCTGTGATAAGTAATAAAAGGCTCCATTTTCCATTATTACCGGGGTGAGTTACTTTTATCTTTATTTCAACCCTCTTCCTTTAGCTGTCACCAAATTTCTAAAATTTACAGCATGGAACCTGGGTGTCTGGTTTACTGCTGGATTAACACCTTCTACTATTAGAGAAAAGATAAAAAATAGCCTTTTTTTTTGTGGAAAAAAAATGAAGAAAGAAATAGCATTTATGTAAACACTCTGAATAGATTTGTGCTGTCTTTCTGTGTTTCAACTCTAGGATCTGGCAGAGGATGTTTTGATTGACTCTAGTGTTTTTTTACTAGGCTACTTTTGGTGGGGAAGTCATACAGTTCTACTCCAAAAGCTATAGGGAATTTTCAAGGTAGGTAGAATAAGACAGATGAGAGAAGGGCTCTACCAGTATCAGGAAAAAGGCTGATATTATACTAAGAAATCATGCCTACTGAGCAAGCACCCATACATATAAAGCAAATCTACCTTTCGTTCACATAGTCCAGATGCATTATACATGGGATCTAGGATTGCTCCCCCACATCTGGATTCAGACTTCTAATCATGATCTATGGCATTGTCTTTATACTGGAGCTTTGCTGCCTGGGGAACCAGTTTTGGGAAAGAAACCTTACAGGTTTTTTGTTCTTGAAAATGATAAAATTTGGGAAAAAAGAAAAAAAAGAAGTGAGGGTGAGGGGGGTGGGGGATGACAACATGACCCAAATCAAACAGGCGTAGGAGAATGACCCTAAGGAATAAGAAGACAAGCCCGTACCTAAAGCCCTGAGCCCCATCTGGCACCATAATTTTTTCCCTTTCCACGGTCTTCTTCCCATTGCAAGGATTCCAGATATCTCCTATTCACCTTCCCACTGTCAGGGATTCCATTTGTTCCCAATGCTTTCCTCTACAATTGTTACTTTTCTTTTTTTCTCCCTACTGCCAAATCTATCATTACTTATGACCAGGCAAATTAAAATGCTACAGATTAAGACCTTGTTCATTCAATTAAAAAGATATATCTGATTGAAATTTTTCTGTAGCAGGCCAGTGAGAAAGAAACTGTTGAATCTTCTCACCGCGATAGAAACATGGGAGAATTAATTAATAGAGCTTTTTATTTTTAATGTTCATATCCTTTTTAAAATTTCTTGTGCAGGAGAAAAGAAACACATATATCCAACAGCATAGCTGATGTTTACTTGACAATAAAAGATGAAATATACGGGGTAGTTTGGCACTCCTAGTAGCTGTACCTAATTTGTAACATAAACCAACATCTAGGGCACCCTGTATGTTGACTAATGGTTAAATCAAATACAAGCATTAATCTGGGACAAAAATTCTCTACTAGGAGAAAAATAATGTTATCTGCTCTGTAACTTGTCTTCATCTCATCTTCCCTGAACTCCCACAGACTCACTCAATGTTAAACCATCTTGAGGATCTCAGCAGTAAATTTGAATCTTGCAATATTGATTTCACAGATACATTTTCTGCAAACAAACCTAGCTGGCCTGATTTGTGATTATATCACTTCTTTAATCCTTGTCTTTTAAATGGTTCCTCAACATGCAGATTTTGCAACAGAAGTAAGAAAAAAACTACTTCAGTAATTTTATATATATATATGTACAAATATATTTAATATTAATGAATCATTAAATAATACTTGTTTGCATTTTCTTTTTCTCAATTGGTAGAACAGACATTGAACCGTGTGAAGTATGTGGGCTGCTGTTTCCAAGGAAACAGCATCTGAATAAACATATTGAAGAATTTGGACACACCACCCTGCAAAAATGAGGACACCATGAAATGAAATTTTCTTTGCCTTTATTGGCTGAAGGATTGTGGAAGCACTCAGTGATGGGCTTATTGGAGTCTCTGCAACAGCAAGTGGGTTTTTGACTGAAATTAGGCATAATAATAACAATACTACTAATAATAATTAATTATAATAATAATACCAGACTTTGATCTGTTGTTTTTACACCTGAGTGACATGCAGACACATTGATCCCAGTCAGCTTGTAACTTGTCAGAAGTGGAAACTAAGTTGTGTGAATACGAGATGAGAAAAATAGTAAGAAAGCTAAAATCTGTGTTTTGTTGGCTCTGAATTACCCTGTTACATAACATTCACTTATATTATTCATGGTAAAATACTGGTCAGCCTGAATAAGGGTAGGAGAACCTGGGTCTTTATCATGGGAGTACTTATGCCTTCTCAGTATCCCTGCTGTCTGGGATGGAAGTAGACTAAAACCACCAAGAATCTCAAATGAGAGTTGCATCAGTGGGTGACTGTACATATCTCATTCGTGTTCTTTCTTATCCACCTGGATGTCTGGGAGGAGACAGTACCTTCTTCAGTACTGCCAGACCTCAGCATTTCTAAAGGAGACAGCCCAGTGGAGTGAGATTGTGAAGCACCTTGTGATGTCATGTAAAACTCAGCTTTAAAACAAACAGTGAAATGCCAATATCTTTCCCTAAATGCCACTGTCTTGATTTTGAATCCCAGTATTTTCCAAATAAGTAACTCCATTATATGTAGCTTTCATAAATTAAATGCAACTTCTCTCCAGACTTCTCAACTGTGGTTCAGGAAAGCATGTCTGTATGTATTTTTGCAGCTCCTGTCTCAGCTGGGCTGATGGGTCTTACTAAGACCTTTAAGTGCTTCTGTTAGCACAGTCCAGGATGGCAACATCGTAGTGTAATGAGCATTACCCTAAGCCAAGCTATATTTATAATTCTAAAGAAAACCATGGTAACTCTTACTACATCCACACTGTTTCAGTTGATCAAAAAATCAGTTAAGTTCAAAAATGTCTGAGAGTGAATGGATACAGTCAACATGGCAGTTTTCCCCATCTGGACAGCAAGTCCAAAACTGCCCACAAAAGTAAAAGGTTGGTATCAGTGACTGAAGATCTCGTCTGGGACATCATTTATAGTCACCAGCATGAAAGTACAACATACAGCCTGTTCAGCTTACTCTGTTCAGCATTCTCAAACCCAGCCAGCAAACCAGAGCGTTTAAATAACCTCTTCTTTACATATGACTGTATTGGCTTTTAATCTGATATGTATTCCACTGTGATGCTGTCTTGAAAGCAGCAGAAAACTTTCTGAACAGTTCAATCTTCATGTAAAATTTCAAGTTCAGTTTGGCCTTTGTAATAAAAATAAAATACCATCATCTTCCTATTAATAAATTTTAAAGCTTGACCTCCATCACTATAAATCTGACACATGCAATTTGGATAGATGTGATGAACATACCTGCTGGCACCTGATGATGTATCCAAATATGCAGAACTCACTGCTTTCACTGAAAATTGCAAATGTTCGCTCTTAAAATTTTGCTTTTATGTTGTAGGGCTTTGTTCCAAACGGAACCTTTTACCTGAATATTTTTGAGGGAAGCAGTGATGCTTGCTTTACTGAACAGAACTAAACTGATTGTGGGCAAAGCTCCATTGATTGTATTATTAAAAAGGCATATTAATAATATTAAGAAGTCATCTAACATTAAAAGATATTCTATTTTACTTCTTAGAAATCTAATATTTCCCCTGTGGTAAGTTGGAGAAAGATGGTTCAAAAGAATGAAGTACAAAGAGGATCAAGGGTGAATGTAGGCCTACAGAACAGTTAGCAAATTGTGTTGTCCTGTAAAAGATAAAATTCATAGTACACTAAAAGAAATGGGTTTTGTCTTCAAAGAGAAGAAACTTGCAAATTTGCAAGCAATGGTAACTCAAAAAATGCGAGTGCATTGACCCAGTTTTGGGGGGAGCTGTTAAACACCTGTAATATATATATTGTCTGTCTCAAGAGCAACTGCTATGTATACTTTGATATGCAGACAGATTGATGATGAATTTTCTTTCTAGTTACAAATAATCATAATACCACCAAGAAAATAGTTGGACCAATTTTTTTCCATGTTCTTTAGACAAGTGCTTTCTTCAGCTTCCTGCTTATATAAGAAGGAACATATGATTTTTACTAGAGATGTGACAGAGCACAGTAATTAATTCAATTCCTACTTTTACTTGTAGCCCATTAAGTTCTTTGGAACTTAGACTGTATTTTACATGTCAATCAAGTGAAATCATTCCCAAGTTTAAAAATAAATTTTTTCTCCCCTTCCTACCTTCGCCCATGCAACATTGAGAAGTCGGCTGCCTTTTTATCTTTCCACAGAACAAACGAGAACTCTTTATGGTTTTCATCTGTTGTTTTTTAACCTGCTACTTAATACTGCCTTTAAAAGTGAGTTTTGAAACAGTGAATGGTTTGAAGTAAACTTGTTCCATATAACTACATACCTTAAGGGCTGGGAAAAATATGTACTGATGATTGTAAAAGGCAGGAATTTGGAAGAATATTTTCTGACATTTTCAGAAGCATGTTTTCCACATTGCACAGTTTGGGAATTGAGGGCACTGCTAAACAAAGACTGCAAATATGGGCTTCAAAGGAATGCTTTCTGGGGAAAAAAAAAAAAAAAAAAAGAGAGAGAAAAAAAAAACAAAAAAGAAGAAATACCTATTTAAAAGATAAATAACCATTGTTCTCATTCCGGATATTCTTAAAACTCCTGGGTTTATAATAATCTAGTTAGGTCTGCATGCTAGGTATGACATCAGCTTGTCACGGATATTTCTCTGACCCATGCTTGCTGCATTGAAGGTCACTATGAGAATTCAATGCCTCAAGAAACTTCCACTTTTCTTAAAATGACAATCTTTTGCTTTGTCCACTTTTAACCTCAACTGTTTTCATTCTTTTTCCATGCTTATTTTTTAGCTGGAGAGCTCTTCTTGAGCTCTGAAATTCTATTCAATTCTATCTAGAGATAGAAGTCTGGAGTTTTGATATGTGGAGGAGTCAACAAGAGGATTGAATAAACAGTAGGGTTTTAGACATGTTAGGAACTGTAGAACCTTTTGGACTGAAGGAACCTGAGCAGAAAGAAACCAGGTGCACCTTACTCATAATGGTAAAAAGCTAAACCAAAAATAAGAAGCTCCTAAAGGATTGTTTATATCAGAAGTTAAAAGAAAGCCAGCTGTTGCACAAGAGCAGCTACTTCAGGCTGACAGTCTGCAAAAGTGATATCAAAGCTAATGCTAAGTGTGCCCCTCAAAAGAGAGGAAGGAAATTAACAATATGAGCATATTTAACTTATATATAGAATATGCAACATTAATCATTGAAATGGGCGCAAAATTCACTAGTACTTCCTTATCTATGCTGGGAAGCCTGGAAAATAAGATAAGGAATTATTACAATGCTTGGAATCAAAACAACCCTGACACACCAGGTACCTCCGAGACTTGGTGGAAGGAGGGTAAGTCATGGGATGCTGCGCTGCCAGGCTTCCAGCTTCATAGGAATGCTAGACCAGGATATAACGGAGGAGGAGTGGTACTGTGTAAAGGGTGATATGAAGCTTAAACAACATCAAAGTGTTATGATAAAAAAGGAAAAGCATTACTCCTTTTGGGTGGAAATCTTATGTTATTAATAAAAAATGTAGAATTTGCAGGGAACTACCTCCTTATCAGAACAATGGTAGTGATCAGGAAATGCTGAGTGAGACTCAAGAAGTTCCAAATCTTGGAGAAGTACTAAATGTGAGAGATTCTGATTACCTATCTAGAAATCTGAGAAGTGCTTGAATGGGATGAGATGTAAATTTAAATTTTTGTCTGTCATGAATGGCTTATTTCTATAACAAAAATGTCTTAGGACCCACAGGAAAAGATTCTGTTTAGAATTTCAACTTAAGCAGTGCAGGAGGACCCATTTCGAGAGTTGTTATTGGGAGATACGATCTGTAGTAGTGACTATGCCAAAAGAATGTTTAAAAGCAAGAAACAGGTCAAACAAATCCAGAATGTGAGTTTCCAATTTCCAGAAAGAAAGAAAACTTTACAAAACAAATGGGCAAGAAAACCCTGCACACACCCATACACAAAAGAAAAATAATTAAACAAAACCCAAAAAACAAACAACAAGCAAACAAACCCCAAGAAGCCAAAAGGCATCTTGAACTCTACCTAAAAAAGATTACAGTGAAACTCCAAGTAAAATGAATGTCATGTTGAAAATACAGCAAAATGGCTAGAAGACTTTAAAATCCTACATTAGATCAGTAGTTTAGAATACAAGCTAAAGAGGCTATCGTAGAGGAAAGGTCAGCATCTAAGAAATGAAAAACACACCAAAATTGGGGAACAACAGAGCCAATAAATATGGAGATCATACATAAGCAGGAAATTAAGAAAACTCAAAAAGAATTTGAAGAGCACCTGGCAAAGTGTGCTCAGGCTGATAGTAAAACTTTCTCTAAGCACATCAAAAGCGGGTCTGATAGGGAATTGATGAGAACACATGGTGATAAAATTATGAAAGAATACTTTGGTATGATAAGGCTATAGCAGATAAGCACGAAGAATTCTTCGACTTGGTCTTTACTGCTAAAGACGTTGGACATATTCTCCCATCTGAAGCCCTTTTGTAGCACATAGGTCAAAGGAATTGAATCACTTCTAAAAAATGTACAGGTTATATGAGACAAAACAGATAAATGAGATGTTCATAAATCAGCAGGCCCAGATGATATTTCATCATGGTGTGTAACCTGTCATTATGAGGCCACTGCATGTACAGGATAGGAAGATTGTCAAGGTGAGTCCAGTCTGTGGAAAGGGATCTAGCTAGGACCGTGGGAATTACAAGAGCAATGAGTCTGACTTCCATCCCTGGTAAGATGGTTGAGTCTGTAATACAAAAATAAGATCTTTGAACACATCGATAAACACAGTCTCTTGGGAAAGAGTCAGTGTATCTTCTGCCAAGGGAAATTTTTCCTCACTGACCTGCTGCAGTTCCGTAAGAATGACAATAAGCATGAGTATAAATAAGATAAAGTTGACCCAATGTACCTGGATTTTCAAAAAACCTTTGACCTTACCAAAGACTGTTAAAGAAACTAAATTATTATAGGGTTAGTGAAAAGTTTCCTCTATGCACTGGAAGCTGATTAAAGGATAGAAAGGATAGGATAGGATTTAACAGTTGCTTTTCAGGATGGGGAAGGGTATGCAATAAGGTACCACAAGGTAGGTGCTGGGACCAGCCTTATTCATTATCTTGGAGACCTGGAGAAGAAATGGGCAATGAATCTGCACATCTGTAGCTCATATTAATCTCTTTCGGGGCAAAGAATGCTGAATGTGGATATTATCTAGCTTTACAAAATCCTGAAAGCAAATATGAAGCTGTGATTTACCAAACTGTAACATTAGAACTAAGGGTTCTTCAAACTAGGAGGAGGTAATTTTCAAGCAGACGAAAGGTGGTCCTTCTTAAAACAGCAGGCAGTAAACTTCCAGATCTTGCTGCCCTAGGAAGTTGTAGATAGAGGCAGGCAGTAGGTTCACAAAGTATGAGATGTTAACTTACTAAAAGGTCTAAACAACAGTGTACCCTTTAACGACAGCTGTGAATGTTGACAGAAGTTGGACTGCAGAAAGCAGCTAGATCTGTGTTCTCTCCGTATACATCTCCTGCTGCCAGTGCTGGTGACAGGGCACTGGGCTGGATGGGCTGCTGGTCTGACCCAGTAGGAAGGACATCATATATTCTTGCATTTTTAATTCATGTATTCATTCACTTTCCTGATCACCTCCAAATTCCTCTGGGAAGTCCTGCAATACCTGCCTAGGTTTCTGCCATGAGCTCTCTGAAAAAAACATTGACAGACAATTGTTATGCAGATGTCCCACAAAGACAGACATGGGTCTGGTATCTTCTCAATCCTTTTTTAAATTTTAATTTTTTTTTATTTAAACAAGATATTCTAGTTGTTAATCCTGCCGTAAGTGATTATATGTCCTTAGTTTTGCCCCTCACTGTCTGCATGTCTCGCAATCTCAGTCTACTTGAGTGATATTTGGGTACTTTCTTAGTTCAGGTCTTTCCATGGAATATAAGATTCTGTTTTATCATTTCTATTTTTGACTATTCGCATGTTGTCACCTGATTTTGAAGCTTTCCAGCATTGTTCTCAGGGTTATAAGCAGCACACAGGAAAATGTGTTGAAGGTCATCAGAAACCTACGTAAGCTAACCTGGTTTCATGAATTCAGGCCTCATGACATGATTTTATAGTGATTAACAGATTAATACAGTTCTTTGCAGTGTCAGGATCCATCTACGATGAAATAATTGTGACTTGCTTAGGATAGTATCCATCTTTAGCACGTCACTTTTTCTGAGTCTGATTTGAAATGGAAGCTCTATTTACAAAACTGAATATAAGTATTTTTATTTTTTTTTATTGCCTATAGAGATATTGGTAACTAAGCACAATTGAATACAAAATAGAGATATGTTTTGTAAATAATTTCCTTTCACCATAATTAATCAGGTTAAATTAATACCAAAGTGCTTCATCTGAGAAGATGCAAAGACAAAAGACTATGAATTTTTATCAGTGAAACTGAACCTTGCCTAAAGACACAAAAACAAATCTGACATGGTACATCTGTTTCACAGGAGACCTTTGAAATTATTCATAACAAGTTTATTAATTACTTATTTTGAGAATATATAAAGTATGGAAGATGTTGGCCTTATATTAGACTCGGAAAAATCTCAGACTGATTGTTTTCTGGATCTTTAAGAAGTGCTGGCTTCTATCTTTATCTCTTCTTTTCTGTGCTCATTGCTACATCTGCACTTCCATTAACAAATAAAACTCTGAAAGCCTACATGCAAAGTGGTATGGAAATACTATAAAAAGAAAAGTCTGATCTGGAACTCAAGTGTAGTTTTTCAGCACCAAGAAATTCAAACTACTGTGGCTAAACCCATCCCCACCCCCCATACCCAAAGAAACAGACACAGGCAGCAATCTTGCATCGACAAAAGGAAACTGAATGACTGAATACATTTTTCCATGTCCTACTTTTATAATGCCAGCCTTCTAAAACAGCTTCCAGAAACAAATGTTATTCCAAATCAAACCTCTAAACATTCTGAGGCTCCTTGACTATTGATAGGATTTCCATTTTTCTGTTTGGTATTTCACGGAAAATACTATATGGCTATGTTTTGCCTTGTGTTTGCAAGTTACAATACACTTCCAGAAAACACGGGTTTAATGTACATTTACTGAGGAAATGCTACACCCTTTTCCAGGCTTTCAGAAGCCTGGCAAGCCACATAGAAAAGTGGCTTTAATCAGGATTACAGTAGTCCAGGAATGACAGAAAATTCCAAAACCCTTCAATTTCATCTGGACCAAATTTATAGGAGAAAGTATATTTGATGAGGCCTGGGTATACACTTGCTGCAATCATTAAACACTGAATTCTACCATGCCTTTGTTACAGCCTTCATCTGGAGCGCCAAATTCTTGACATAAACAAGAACTTAGCTTGTATTCATAGCCACAGAAGGCTTGTTGGGTTCCCTGTTGTCCTTGTGTGTGGATTATCCTAATGTATATCAAGTGTAATTTTTCATCTTTATTTTACCTTCCTTTTTTTTGTATGGGCATACAGGTGGAAAATAAACCAAATACAAACTGACCTAGTCCCTTGGGGTTGTTCACAATACCAACATCCTTATGCTGAGATACTAATGTTGTGCCACGCTGCATATTGGTTTTTAATCAAAAATTGTGATAACTTGATCACCTCCTAACTAATGTCTAGTGTGAAGAAAAACAAAACCCAAACCAAAAGCCTAACGTACCCAAAAATGTGTAACTTAAGGTTGCTAATTTTATTTAGTAACAGAAATATGATTTGCTTGTCATTTATTTTATCAATTTATATTTTGATGAACAGCCTTCAGTAGCCATTGAAATAGATAAGCTTATGGGGTGTGTCAGTATACTACAAAACTTCAAGTTTGTCATTCTATTAGAATTATGATAAGATCATACTCTGTTCAGCTTGTACCCAAGATACAGCTTTAACTTACAGAGGCTAGACTGTCTCCTTTTTTAAAAATAAAGGCAGCTGTCATATTAATAAAGACGTCAGAGCAGATAAAATCCCTGCTGCCGTGCTGAGCTCTGAAGAAGCTTTCTTTTACGGGTATGCTGTTGCCTCCTTCACTATCATACTACATAAGAGTTTAAAAATATCAATAAATTCCATTTGAATAATGTGGTCTTTAATCTTTTCAATAATAAAATAATCCTCAATTCTTTTAGAAATATCATTAAATTAATGTGATGCAGCAAGTTTTCTACTTTTTGTTAAATTCAAGGTTAATTTTAGCAGTTAAATGATTTGATACATGGCCAGCTCCAGAACTCCACTGGAAGTCTTCTATAGGGGCTGTACAGGCTTCCTGTGCTTGCCAGAACCAATTTCCATTCCTTTAGCTAATCTATATACACTTGCTTGATTCTCTTTTGTCCAAAGGAGAGTGACAGAACGATGATGACGATGATTTCCTAGACCACAATGAAGAGGTTAGAACACTAAAAAGAAAACTCTCAAGTATAAGCTGAAGAGGACAGAGTTCAAACATGACAGCTGGCAAAATATGCCTGAGCCATTTGTTCAAAACCAATCCAGGTAATTTACAACACTAAGTGAAGCCTACTCTCACGCCTGAACTTTACCACAGCCCTTCACAGGTATTTACTAAGGTTCTTGTCTAAAAAAAAAGCAAAGTAGATAAAAGTAAAAAGATATCAGTTTCTTAGTATTCATACAGGTGGTTTGAAGACAACAAGGATAGATGTAAAGAAACTTCTGCATTTTTAGAGAAAATAGGATTAAAGAGAGACCTTTTATGTCATAACCTGTTACTCTTTCTGTAATGGTGGACTACTGCTTGGGGTACTTCCACTGCTCTGTCCTAAACAAAAGACTCCTATCATTTCTTTTTAGGAGAATATATTGTTTACAAAGAAAACAAATTCATTTTCAGAAGCGTGTGTTTGGGCTTTTTTGTGTTATTTTTTAAAGCTCGTGTTCATTGCACATACCGATTTTTTTAAATTTTAACTCATTAGTCCTGGTTATCTATCATTGAGAGAAAGACATATTGACATGTAAACACACAGCATATGCTAGCAAAACCCTTTGTTGAAAAATCCTTGGAACTTCTGGAAATGTGAATAGTTCTATGTAACACCAACTTCTAAAACACAGCAGAGGATCTTTTAAATTATAGAGACTAAAATCAAAACCCTACTTCATCCACGGACCTATAGCTCAACCTCAAGGAAACAGTTATATTAAGTGGGGAATCCTCTGTCAAACAGATAAATTTCTGTATTTTCATGGCTCTACCAGAACTTGGAGGAAAAGAAGTGTTCCCTCCCTCCCCTTGCCCCACTTCCATCACCTTTAAATGAAAATGCATAACAAATTATACTTCTTTTGGGTACATATGATCATGAGGAGAAGAATAACTGTTACAGCATTTATATAGTATTTTCAGGTAACTGCTAATGTCTTACAAATAACAGGTATTTACTGACTTGTAGTTCACAGTGCAATATTCCTATGGCAACGTGAAATGTTGCTGTTAAAAGATGTGAATGTGTTGTCACTTCTCTTTATAAAGGAGCCGTAGTTAGAATGTTGATGTAAACTGCCCCTAATTCACTTGGATCTACTATCCAAGCTGACAAGCAGATATGTGTTTATAGCATGACAAAAGAAAAATGCTCTGAGAACACAGATAGTGATGGTAACTAGAACAGAACATCTGAAAAGGCAGCTCCTGTCTGGGGACTGAGCAGACACGTACACACATCTCCACCGACACCCACACATGGATCTTTACAAATACCATATATAAAGATCAAGAGAGGAAACTTCTACATTTTTATAATTTCCTCTTTATAGCAATAATTAGCATCCACATTTGTAAACTTTACTTGTCTTTAATGTTAGTTGTTTTCCTCTCTGGGCCACAAAGAAGATAATACTCACAAAGTTCTAGGTAGTTTTGCTTGTGAGGGCAATAAAGGAAGGATTTATTATTCCTTGTTTTATTTGGTCATTCTTCTTCTATCAAGCTGGTTAGTATTACTTGATAGCTCTGTAACATTCAGCTCATATATATGCCTGTACCAGATCCTGATCTATATGACTGTACCAGATCCTGTTGTCTTTTGATTTTTTTTCTCATATAAAACGTAAATTATGACTGAATAGTACTCAGTCAAAATTAGATTATTTTGATCTTCATGGGAATCACACATTCTGTGTGGTCACAGATATCATGTTCTAGTTGCTGTGCTATAAAATGAAGATTGTTTCTTTACTACTAATATGTGAATTTCCACTTGTCCAAAGCTAGGAAATAGGTAAATCAGCAGAATTTTTTCAGATTCTGACCAGACATCAGCGTAGTGATCAAATTTCTACACATGATGAAAAAGTCTGCCCTTGTTTAGTGCACATTTCTGATTTTGTAGCCTAAGTTCCCATTTCTGAAATTGAAATACATGATTTTACAGGAATACTGGATCATTTAGTTTTAAAATTTCATTCAGTTCTAAATTTTTGATGTTTTTTTAGCATAAATTCTGCTGTGTTGTCATTAAAAGTCTTCTGTGGCATGACAGTTGAAACTCAAACGCATAGCACTGTTGGCATTTGTTTATGGTGTCAGATACAGCTGTGTTTGTACAGAGGCTGAAAAATATCTACAAAAAGCAATTTCTTTAGTTTCGTACTTAATTTTTAATGACTTATTACCTAGATGTTTTGAATTTTCCCAACTGTATACTTTGTAAATCAGTTTATAAAGTGTTAGAATACCTTAGAAACTTTTAAAACCCCTGTCAGCATGCACTGTTATTTCTACTTAGTTCAAAATATTATGAAGTCTGGCATTTCCTCTGAAATGGTGTATGAATCAAAACCTTCAGCCTCTGACAATATTCTGAATATCACACTTTGAATATGTAATAATGCCATGATTACTGAAGGTAATTGGGGCAAAGTGTTGAGGTTTTCAGTAACTTCTGTAGTATATGACAAGTCTTCAATTTTATATACATAATTTCATTTAATACACAATGAAGACAACTTAAAAATAAAGTTTCACAGTTTTTGATTCTGTAATGTTATATATGAAAAGTATCAAAATGCGTTGATTTTATGTCACGGGAGAACTGATGTCCAAGTATATTCTCTTTGCAATGCAATTCTATTCTCCTGTAGAGTTTGATTATACAGTGCTCTCTTTGAGAAGCTGTGTGGTAGAAGGCGAAAGAAATCAGACTGTTGAGTCTCACCCTCCTTTGAAATGTTTCCCTCATCTGTTACAATAACATATATACTTAAACCTGAAATCTACACTGGAAAACAATAATCTCATGTCAGGGCTGTCTTGACTTCATGAGCTTCAAAAGTGAAGCCTGCAAGGTTTGCCATTGTCACCACAACTCCCATGACAAAATTTCAGTCACCGCAGCACTGGCTATCTATCATTTGCTATAAAAATCAGAACAGTAAATTTAAAAGATTCTGAGGTTTAGGACACAAGATTGGAAAAGCTGGGAAGTTTGAAGTTTAGGATGAGATTTCATCCGTAATTTACAGCTTCTTTGTCTTCCACTCTCCCAGTAATCCAGGAGAAGTGGGTGGCAAGGTGTGTGCATTGGTGTGTACTGATGTCCGAGAACTACATGCAGCCTAACGTCACAGAACCATACATATTAGGTGTGGGAAAAGATCATGAAACACCTCTTCTGTAGCAGAAGGAACTATGTGGCTTTATTTACTTTACCATTGAATAAAACAACAGAGATTTCAGAAATTACCTTCAGGTGTTCTTCTGCATTCTCATTTTGAGTTTTGGTTATACTAAACAGTGCTAATAAAATACTATACCTCTTCCATCACTTCAATTATTTTCTTTGTCGTCATATCCAAGTTCAGTTCAAAAAACCCGATGAATTTCAAGCTAAGTATTAGGAGGGAAAATGAGATAATTAGAGGGGAGTGGACAAGAATTTAAACTTTGTTCTCTCTCCATGTTTCGTTGAGGGTTAGATTATTTGTTGAGCTTTGGGTGCAGATTTGGGGGTGGAAGCTGCATTTTCAAGAAAGATTTCATTAAAAATGAATACATTTTGTTAGACAGAGACACTGATTGGGCTCTATGTTAACTGCCAAAAGCATAAATTGCCGCAGGGTTCAGATGGTTATCATAAAAGAAGCAAGTACCTGGAAACACGGAGAGTACACTGGCATACACAATATTCATTCCTTTTGAAGACTTAAGAGAATATGTTAGAAATTCAATAGGTCATTCAGTAACTTAGAAAGCCATTGTAGATTTGTCTGTCTTTTTTCAGAAGCAATGAATAACAGTTTGTTAATTGTGCCTTTCTGGAGCTCTACTGCGTTTTCTATACCGCTGAATTGTACAGCCCAGCATAGAGGATACTGCTGTGGTGAGGCATTTCGAGTCATCTGACAACAACATCACTTTGTTTTCTATCATGAGCCGAAACACAAAGTGGGAACACATATGCCTACAACACAGCAGAAGGGAGGAAAATACAGACCATATTGAGGAGTTTCTCTTGTGCGTGTGCTGAGAGAGATAACGCGCTCGCAGACAGAGCACTAAATAAAATTACTCCTGCACAAAAGCTCTCCTTGAGATAACATCGCTGTCTTTTGGCCTCCTGAAAGCTTTAAAGGCCATTACTAACACCTCCTCTGCAATCTACTCCTCTGCATCACATAAGTGTCATGGAATCAGATCAAGCAAAACTCCCATTAAAGTAAATGAAAGTTCTGTCTGCCTAAGGGGCAAATGAAAACTCAACAAGGATCTTTTGGTTTGGTCTCAGGAGCTCAGGAGCTGCCTCAGAGAGAAAGGATATGCCCAATAAATAGCACTCTAGGTCAGGTACTTTTCTGGTCCATTAGGTTAAAGTTCTTGAGAAGAGGGAAGTTAATAGTACTTTGTTCTCGTAGCTATTCATAAAGACAAGTAATAAACTTACGGTACTTATACCTTGGGGACTTATAAAGATACACATAAGCGCACATCAGTCTGTAGTTATGAAGAAACGCTATTTCAAATCTGATTTCCATTTAGAAATTTCGACAATTACATAATTTCTCCTTATTTAATAGAGATAAAGAACATTTACTCTTTTCAGGGATGTGCAATGCCAAGTAGATTATTTGAGTATGATGTACTGTTAGGCTTAGTTTGGAGGGAATGAGAAACATAAAAATTAAATAGCATATCAATTTATTGTTTCCTCAGATACACATGCCACAGAAGAACACAGAACCAAACACATTAACTCAGGCAAAGCTAAGGCTGCTTGACTGAAGATAAAGTTTTGCTGAACAACCAAAAGTCTCCTGTAAAGTGAATGAATTATTGATTATCGTATTAATAATATTGCTATTTGAATGAATAGGAATTAGTGAATCATATACATTCTTTTGGAATATTTTGATTATCTTCCTTCCATCATCCTATGAAATTCCTCCTTCTCCAGGCCAAAATAACTGAGCTAACACACAGAAATGGATTACTGCATTCATTTCTAAATTGCATGGAATTTTTTTAGAGACTGCTTTCAGAAATATTAGCAGCACCTCCCTGATACGTATGTGTTTTGTAAACAACACTATTCATGTTCTTTCATACATTTATGGAGTATTTCTGTATACTACAGTAAGGCAGGCGGTATAGGAAACTGAGTGGAATGAAACTTCCCTGTTGAATTCCTCCTGAGGCTACTGATACTGTGCTCTCTTGCATTTGTCATAAAATACCATTGTGCTTGGATGAAACACTGCTGAACCAGGAATATTTTCATAGATGTAGAGTCCAAAAGATTCAACAGCCCTGGTGTAGAACAGAAGCCAAAGTACCAATTTTATTTTGTGTGTTGCGTTTTACACACTTCTCAGTCTGTTCATGGATAAATAAATAGGAGATTATGTCAGAATAAACTCACAGAAGAATTTCAAAAGAATAAGCAATCGGTGAAACTTTGAATACTTTAATTCATTGTTCAGGACCAGAAGATGTTAACAGTATGAACAGTTCTTGAGAACGGCCTAGAGAACAGAGGATTATTGCGTAATTAGGTATAAGTTTCTTGTCCACATTCAGGGGCTAAAATATAGACATTACAAATGGCTCTCCAGCCACAGATTGGGAAGCATTGCCTGAATTCTGTGTATGGCACTGCTGTACATTGAGCTAAGGTGTGTCTTTTTCTCAGGTTCTCTTGCATAGACTTCTCTCTTGTTAAAGTTATAGTTAACACGGAAGTTAAAATATAAACAGAATTTAATCCATGTAGCTCATATGCCTCTATGATTTCCCCAAGACAAAATCCAACAGAAAAATAAACAAAACAAAACAGAAAGGGTTTTTTGGATGCAAACTGCCCCCGCCAACATCTGGAGTAGTTTACTTTTTAGTTCTGGGGTTTTTGGTTTGCTTTTTTTGGTTGGTGGGTTGGTTGGTTGGTTGGTTTTTTAGGGGAAAGAAAGGAGAAGGAAAAATGTCAACAGAAACTAAGGCCTTTTCGAAACTCGAGGAAAAAGAAAACTGCATCTTAAATCCCATGCCAAATTTTAGCCTAGAGCAGATTACCATGCTGCAGTCTTAGATGGAATGGAAACACATAGACAGACCTTTCACCACATCACTGCAGTACTTAGACAGGTCTATAGTGGATTGAATTAATGGAGGGTGACACTTTCCCAGTTTTCTGCTGAGAAAATGTCATAGAAGCAAATACAGATGCTTCAACAAAATTCCACAAAAACTTGCATTAGGAATGAACAGAGACCTTTAGTCAGTTTTGCAAATTCAGCATCAAATGAATCTCTGCTGTCAGGGTGCAAATTTCCAGCTGACCTACTACTGGCAAACAGACATTTAATGGATATTGTCAAGTACCATCACACATGGAAGTAGATGCTTACAATTTTTTATTTTTTTTTCAGAATTGCAAATCTACTCTGACAGTATGTATTTTCTTCTTTGCTTTTTCTATTCAGGTTTGGTTTGAAATATGGCCAGATTAGATCCTCATAAGTAACATTCTATTTGTTGGAATTGTAAATCAGATATTGCCCAACGAGCATCTGTAAATTACTTGGGACTAGGTTTAGACTATTCTAAAATGTTGCTCTCAGAACAAATCACGTTTTGAGAAAAGCCTAAGTCTTTCCTTGTTCAGAATTTAGAATTTAAAACTTTGGATCAATTTTTACACTAAAGCAAATGTATGTCTTGCATACTTTTCATGCGCTAATGTAACTGTTTCCAATGTGAGGTTTTGTTATGCATTTTAGTCACTGGTCTGCACTGGGATATTAAGGAAATAAATAACCCCATGTTTTGACATTTTCGTGCACATTGCACGTGCAACATATGACAACCCTTTGGACTGACTATCCAGTGACTTTAAGGTGTACATGTTAAGTACAGACAATGCTTTTTTTTCTGTCTATTTCTCAGTATACATTTCAGGAAACAAGTTGAAGAACAGGAAAGGATTGGTTCTACAGGAAAGTGTAGAATGTAAAGAATGACAGCAATAAGTACACCAAATAAAATAGCATATAAGAGCTTTCCAGATGAAAAATCTGCTGAGATCTTTTAGGTGCAATGAATACCTGCTTTAACCCAGAGCTATGCCTAAATGTTATAACTAGATTCTAAGGGTCCAAACACACATGACTCAAATTACTGATGCATATTTTATATCGAGACTAAAGTCACTGAAATCAGTGATTGAACCTTTTTATAATTTGTATCTTCTTATCATCACTGAGGCATGGAATGATGAGACTGACTGCATCATTCTCTGCAATCATTGGCTGTGTGCAGCTTTGAGAATTATTTTTCTCTCAGTGATGATGACAAAACAGCTATCCACTAGCTCATACTTATGCATGTTCACAAAAGATAGTCCTATTTTCTGTCTCATTAAACCACTTAGATAAGCTTAAAATGTACAGTACATGGAAAGAGGGGGAAGTGATAGGGGAGGGTGAAAAGAACTTTGATCATGTGCATTTTTTCCTCACCATCCAGAGTAAGACATTTTTCAGAAATGAATGACAACGACCTTATCGTCATGGGAAAATTCCTCACATTCTCCTGCAATACTAGAGGATACAGTGCAAGGCAAAAGGAGGATGTTTCCTGTGTGTGTAACTTTTTAATTGTTAACGTAATTCCAATTGCCAGCCTTAATTTTCAGAGAATTTGTCACTGATCAGGAATCTTCATTTTCTCTCCTTTTTACATATGCAGTCACTAACTGGAATGTTCTGCTGCAGTCCCCTAATTATAACTTCTTCCACCTTTTATCCTAGTTATTTCTTAAGCCGAGATCACCTGGGTGATTTATTTAGAACAACTTTCTCAACTGAAACATGAATATACTTTCAGCCCTTACTACAGGCATTAGACTAATGGCCAAGCAGTTATTATTTCCAGATGTTTTTCCTTTCTATCTGCACCCAGGTACTGCTCAGCTGTGTTTGAAGTCAAGCAATCTATTCACACACACAAAAGAGAAAAAGAAAAAGAAAAAGAAAAAAAAAATCCAAGTTGAGAAATGTTCCATGCAGCTGAACTGTAGACTCATAAATTCCTCACTCTAATGTTTACATACCTCTGAATGGCTCCAATTGCTGCCAGCCAGGGGCCTGGGTGTTCTGCTTGCCACATAGAAATCTGAAACCTGTAACAATTTCATAAACAATGGTCCCTAACCAAGAACATATGCTCACCAGGCCACTATGTAAGGCATTAAATATCCAGGGAATATAAAGGAGGGGAAAAGGGGGAGAAGGAGAAAGAGAAGAACACTGGATGTTTTGTTAAATGGAGCAGGATTGTCAGTTAAAGATCATTATTGTTATTCTACTTCAGGAGATTTTGCACCCTCAGTGTTTTACCCAAAATAAACTTTCATTTTTGTGTCTGTCTGTGGCTACCCACTGTGAAATATTTATGTGAAACAAACATGCACTATAAAATACTGAAATCTGCCTTTATTGCTGTTTACCCAGTTTACTCACTTTTTACCCAATGAATTCTGAAGCTTACAAGGCAATTTGTCACAGCAGTAGGACATAGAATCTCCCCCTCCTTACTACATATAAATTAGAGTCCAAAAACATACTTAAGCTTATTTTCCAGCCTTATTAATCAGTGAAAGTTTCCTTCCCCACAGCTTAAACTATCTTTAGTTATTAGGATTCCACAATTTCCCTTGAGAAACTATTCCACAATCTAATAGACTCCACCATATAATTGAGCCCACGTTCACTTAATATGTATTCTCTAGCTTGGAAAATTCATGGATTTGGATTGTTGATTGGGGGAGGGGGGGTTTAATCCTGTGGCTGTGTCATGCTTTCGGATTGTAAATGCAGTTCAGCTCAAGAAGTGGAGAACTGATCACAAAGCATGGCATCTTTTGTTGGTGAAATATGATTCAGTGTCGTGATCTTTGATGGCTTCCTTTGTTACTATTTTAAAACTCTGTTGACTTCTCGGGAAGGGAATCCTCATAGAACTGTCTATAGCTTTGGTGGGATGATTACATCTGAGAAGTGCTGAGGTGATTTGACTCATTTTATCTTTCCATCACTGCTGCACAAGCAACATTATGTGCATTTGAATGTTTTCATGACTTAACCTATTAACTGAATTTAACTGCATTCAGTGTATGTAAATGGAAAACATAAATCGAGAGCTCTGAATAATTCCTGTTGAAGAGCACAGACACTGTAGCAATAAAATATCAGACTAGCTAATACTGTACAGAGACATTCAAGATTGGCACCCAAAATACCCCAGTTTTACCCCATTCTGTGCTTTATAAATATATAAGCAAGATTCACTTAGCTGAGCTACTATTTAGTCTGTCTACATCTAGGCACAGTCTAGCCTACATCTTCCCTTTTCCTTGTCTCTATACCATAAATATGCTTTCTCTGTCTACTTTGTGAAAAGGCAGAGAATCTTAAATCACATGACTGAATCCTCCTGTCTATATCACACACACATTGTTTGATCTCAAACAGGTCTTTTAATATCTTTACAACTCAGTATTCTTACACACAGTTGAAGAATAATTCTATTCGCATTGTGAGGAAAATATTCACTGGACAGAGTCTTTATAAGATCCTATAATAATTAACCTGAAGTTTCCATGTGCTACTGTGGTATTGAGTAATTTAACAGAAATTCTTTACATTGTCTAAACATGATTTGATTTTAGATATATACACAGCTTGTTAAAGGCAATCACTCAAGTGTATGTGGATAGTAAATGAGAAACTAAGCCTATAGTGTAATTTCAGATGACTTTATCATGTCTTAATGTATCTAACATCTACTTTTATGCTGCTGAATGTACTTAAACAGTTGAAAACTTAGCAATTCTCAGAAATAGCATAATTTTGCTCTTTGATCAAACCTCAAAGGAGCAAGTATAAATTGATGTTACTTTAAAGGCTTACTGAACAGTCAACAGCTAATATTATCTAGTATTCCTTGGTAACATGGAAAGAGGAGAGGAAGGTTCAGATTGTTGTCTGAAAAGGATACCTATAGACTAGTGATTATGGGTTTTTTCTTTTTTTTATTTTACCATCTCATTTTGTGAAGAGATAGGAAAGGAATACAGGGGTTTTAAGAATAGCATAAGGTGTGGGAAGAGAAAGAGACATGATCCTGCTCTTCCTGCTTTTGTGAGCAATTTACTTTGTTTATCCAAAGCAGCCTGTTGTAATTTGTTTGAAATACTGCTAACAGTTGAAATAACTCAAATGTTCCCACTTCAAACTGCCAAATATGATCACTGTTGTCTCACAGTTGTCACAGATCAACCCGTCAAGCTTTTGCCTTTCTTGCTATAGTGCCAAGGGTTGGTGTCCCAAGAGAAGAAGGGCTCATTTCTGTGCCCTAAATGCACAGCTCTGCTGAGATTCACAGTTTTGTAGTCTGGGTAACCCTGAGAATTTGTATCAAAGATAGTCGGCATGTCTACTGTTAACAATCGTGTATTTGGTCATATAGCCTGTGTGACTTCAGAAAAAGAATGTCAAAATTAATTAAACTTCGAAATTGCATTCCTGTCTACACTTATCTGATTTTCTCTTTTCCAGCTTGCTTTCCTTTTTTTCTTCCTAGTTTCAAATTAGGCTTTTATTTGTCTAAATAAGCAGTAGCATTATCTTTAGATCTAATCAGTCTAGTCCCATAGTAACTAATAGGACAATAAAATTGGGACAACTGATTCTCCTATAGCTTATCCATCATACGCATATGTTCACCATAAAGAGTCTTACTAGAAATTTCCATTCCAGGTGAGACCATTGTTTTGTCTTATCGTTTCATGGATGAGTATCAAATCAAAGTTTCAACCCTGGTTTTAGTGAGTAACTGTGATTGAAAATATTGTATGTTTTGCTATGCAATATAACTGCATGATCTATGTGCAGGACCCTTACCGTGGCTTTACGGTCAAAGACCACACTCTGAAAATTGCCTTCTCGTTGGAACCATTTGCAACACTTACTTTCTTGTACTTCATACGATCAAAAGCCTTGCCGTCACTTTTAAAAATGTATATTCTTGAGTCAGTTATCTTGAAATAAAATCCCAGTGCAGACAAAGCAGTTTATAGCCTTCACAACAAACATGAGAGCAGGTCAAGGAAAATTGAAAACTTCCCTGTAGTTTTTAACTGAACATATGAATCATGTAAGAATTACATTTTGCCTGTCCTTCAGTAAAATTTGACATTGTGAATAACTCATGTTGAGAACACACTTCTTCCTCTCCCACAGAGACAGCACAGCTGGATAGATTTAGATAAGATAAACTTCCCAAATTAAGTGAAAACTCATCAATGTCCCTTTTCACGGTTTAGGTCATAGTGCAAATTATAACCTGTAGTAATTTGATGGCCCTGTTCATATCGTTTCGATAGTTGTTAGTACTGTAACGCTAGCAGGCAATTTGCTGTGATTACTGTTTTCTGATCAAAAGAGTGCAATGAGTGGAATAATGGAATGGTTGAGGTCAGGATTAAGGAGTGTCAACAAAGATCGTAGGAGCTAAAAAGCTGGAACAGCAGATATTGCCACATCAGCTAATAACTGAATCACAGTGTCACGTTCGTGCGTAAGCCCTAGTAGTGAAAGAGCAAAGGTGCGCGGGCCTCGTGACGGTTTTACAGTTGTATTTCAAGAGTTCTTTTCAGGATTAGAAAGGATGAGGCTTGGTCAGTGTTTGAGCAAAAATAATTTTCCTATCTCTAAGAGTTGTAGCAATCTTCAATCAGTTTTATAAAGATAAGCTTCATATTCAAGTAAAAATCATAAAAATAAGTCTAATAGAACTTGTAACTGAAGCTGTCAAACCTGCTTCACTAAAATCTTTTATTATGAAAGATCGGTTAGAATAGAAGAGAGAAGCGAGGAGCTTTGATTGAAAAGAATGAATCGTGATCTTAGAAGAAAATGTCACTCCCTACAAAAATATATATGTACACATACATGTGTTTATGCAAAATATATCTGTACACTACAGCAAAATTACATTTTTTTGCTCTTGTAACAAAAAGTCCTTGATTTTTTCAGATCTGTTTTGAAAACTCAAACCTTTTTTTATTTCTGATCTGCTTATTTCCCAGGAACACTAACCAATGTTTTTTCTTCTTTTCCTGCAGTTGTTTGTAGGAACTTTGCTTCTATATGGCATCAGGAAAAAGGTAACAGTAATCATAATGGCATGATCATTCATTATAAATTATTGAAAAGACATAAAGGACTTTAACCTATAGGATTATTTTTTTTATTATTTTGTTGTCAGACATTTCAAGGTCCACTGTTGAGAACGAGCAAGATCAGAAAAAGAAAAAAGGAATGAACCCCCAAAAAACCTACTTTTTAAATAAAAAGGATTGAAAAACACCTATATAATTTTCCTAAGGATGCTGTGGAATTTCTTTAGTTCAGGTATTAAAGAGTAGCAAGGATGGTTTATGTATATTACATTTTTTCTTTGGGTACAACAGCTCCAATTTCTTCTTGAGCAAACTTCTAACTTTATAATCTAGAATTTGTCAGTCTCTTACAGCAATTGTCAAATTTCAAAATTTTGTTTTGTTAAATTTCAGATTTCAAAGAAAAAAGCTCTTTATAGAGCTTTTTCTCTGACATTTCTGAAGAATTTTTCAGTTTTGCTCATATCTTTTTTAGTTTCCTCTGTTTCATAACTGAGTCCACAAGCAGAAAAGAAACGAAAAATGTTGGCATGTAATAATTTCAGATATTCACCTCAGATTTTAGACATGACAGTTTTAAAAGTTCAGATAGGCAGACATCATCGTAGCTGTCAAAAAATTTATGCTTAATACTCCATCCTAAACGTGTTCAAGTAGAGAAAGCATCAGCTGGCTTTTATGAATACCAGTTTGATTACATCCTTTATAGCTGTTTGCTACTGCTCTGGTTAAAAGGAACCAGTACATTTTTTAACTTTTCTTCTCAAAAGGCTAGTTTCAGATAATACGCACTAGGACAAACGTGCTTGTGATTTATGACAGAACATGGTGGAATTGATTCATGTTTTCCCAGTGGTTTGAAGTAGGTTGGCTTGTTATGTGTGGTGATTCATGGATTTGCTGAAGACTATATACCAAATTCTTCCAAGTAAACTTTCAGATTCACTCCAACTCTTTCTAGATTAATTTTTTCTTTTGACATTTAGTTAACTTTTTACTGTAAAAAATGTAAGACTTCAAGCTGAATAGGGATTTGTTTCATTTTTTAAAAGATTTTTCAAAGGTAGGTTTTTTCATTCTAAGGAATTAAATTTGAATTCTCAGATATGCAGTAACATATTGTGCATGAAGACAGCTAAAGATACCTTTCTTTCAAAAAATGTTCCATGATTTTACTTTCTATTTTTTTTTTTCCTAATGTTTGGTAATTATTTTTTTTTTATTATCATTATTTTCCCCACAGGCTTTGCCTGCGTAATTTATTTGTGGCAAAGTCAGTCTGACATGCAATAGCGTATTTATACAGTCTGAGGCATTTTTTGAGCTAGTCATTGAATTAATAGAATTTGCTGGTAGTTTATTTGGAGGGAAAACAGAGAAGCAAAAAAAAAACCCCAACAATGAGAAAAACCCCACAGTGCTACAGAATAGAAAATCTGCTAAAAACCACTTGATGTTTCAAACTTAAAAAAGAACCATTAGCACACAGTGAGTTGCCTGTGAGGCTTACTAAATTGTTTTAGGGTATCAGTATATGTTTTTGTACGCCGACTGAAGGGTTCTCTATTAAAAAGAGAAAGCTGCAAGAAATAATTCACCACCATACTCCAAGGGACTAAGAGAGTCACAAGCTGGTAGTCTATAGATCAGACTGGTGCACAAATATCTTTTGCTTTCTTTTAATGACATGTACAAATTGGACCTGTATTTAGGAAGGAGGTGTGTAAGAGCAGCTTTTTAGTTCTCTCTAGGTCTTGTCTTCAGGCTCTGTTTTCTAAGACTTCCATGATTTCTCTTGCCAATAAAGGCACTAGCTCACACCTTTAAGAGGAGAAAATAATTCTAAAAAGGGAAATTTTTAAGATATATCCCTAACTTACTTTTCTGCTGAAATCCAAGAACGTATTTCATTGCAACAAAGGTGATTTAATGAAGAACTGAGAATTAGCATGGCAATTTGGGTGGTTGTTATTTGGGTCCAAATGGAGACCAGTGACAAGTGGCGTTCCTCAGGGGTCAGTACTGGGACTGGCGCTGTGTACTATCTTTGTTGGTGACATGGACACTGGGATAAAGTGCACCCTCAGCAAGTGCGCCAATGGCACCAAGCTGTGTGGTGTGGTTGGCACGCTGGAGGGAAGAGATGCCATCCAGAGGGACCTGGATAGGCTTGAGAGGTGGGTCTGTGTGAACCTCATCAAGTTCAACAAGACCAAGTGTAAGGTCCTGCACATGGGTTGGGGGGTTGGGGCAATCCTAAACACAAATACAAACTGGGCAGAGAACAGATTGAGAGCAGCTCTGAGGAGAAACACTTTGGGGTGTTGGTGGACAAGAAGCTCAACAGGAACCAGCAATGTGCACTTGCAGCCCAGAAAGTCAACCTAATCCTGGGCTGCATCAAAAGAAGTATCACCAGCAGGTTCAGGGAGGTCATTCTCGCCTTCTGCGTCACTATCATGAGACACCCCCTTGCAGTGCTGCATTCAGATCTGGAGCCCCCAACAACAGAAGGACATGGACCTGTTGGAGTGAGTCCAGAGGAGGCCATGAAGATGCTCAGGGAGCCAGAGCACCTCTGCTATGCAGACAGGCTGGGAGAGCTGGGGTTGTTCAGCCTGGAGAAGAGAAGGCTCTGGGGAGGCCTTACAGCAGCTTCCAGTACCTAAAGGGGCCGACAGGAAAACTGGAGAGGGGCTTCTTACCAGGGCATGTAGTGATAGGACAAGGGGGAATGGTTTTCAGCTGAAAGAGGGTAGGTTTAGATTAGACATTAGGAAGAAATTCTTTACTGTGAGGATGGCGAGGCACCGGCAGAGGTTGCCCAGAGCAGCTGTGGGTGCCCCATCCCTGGCAGTGTTCCAGGCCAGGCTGGACGGGGCTTGGAGCAACCTGGGCTGGTGGAAGGTGTCCCTGCCCGTGGCAGGGGGGTGGGAACTAGATGACCTGTGAAGGTCCCTTCCAACCCAAATCATTCCAAGATTCTCTGATTCTATGATTATTCTTACTATGTCAACAGTCACATTACTAAAAAAAGTTTCAAATTAGTTTAGATGATCTATCTGGAAGCTGTGCTTCTGTATTTTTCTGCCTTAAGTATAAAATCAATAATAGCTCATATGTAGTTATATAGAATATTATCTTTCTATTTAAAAATAACTAATGTCTTGTTCCACGTAATAGAGAAATGCATGAGTCGGCTAGATGTCAGCAAGAAGGTGGGGAAAAGAAGTTTCTTTGTATTATATTCGCAGGATACTAACACTTTAGGTTCATTGCTGACATGTCTGGTCCTATTCCCAGTGTCCCAGTGATAGTTATAATGAAACAAGAAATACTGTAATAAAGAGATGTGGAGAACAGTAGGCTTTAGGAAGAAGTTTAGATAAGCTTTACAACTGAAATACATATGAAGGAAACACTAAAAGATGATTCACAAAAGAAACTGTGCATGCAAGTAGTATTAAAAATGTTTATAAATATTTTTTTTTTACATTTCAAAGATTTCAAAGCATTATCTTTAATAAACTAGACTATCAGTGTATCTATACTTATTGCTACTGTGAAAGTATAGAGCTGTAAGGTGGGTTGTATCACACTGAGTTTATGTATGGCTAAACAGAGGTATACACGTATTCAGTGGCTTTTCCCTCCTACAAAGGAGGCATTGAGAAACTTAAACCAGGAACCCTGATGTCCAGACCACTTGTCTCTTCTTTTCACAGTAATTCCTTTTGACCTGTCCAGAATTAATTACCATCTGTCTCATGCTACTTTCCTAGCTGAAGGCAAACTAACAGTAATAACATGGAGGCTACAATGGTGCCTACCAGCAGATTTCGTTGGGCTATCGCCAGACTGACAGGATCCCATCTGCTTTTTGAGGACATGTTGCAACAAACTCAGGTGCTCTCTTAATGACCTGACATAACTATTTAAAGAGATGTTTGTGATTGTAATACGCTGCTCTCTTAATTACAGCAGTGGGGATTAGTTCTCTTTCTCCTCTCATGCTGTTTGTTTTTCTTGCTGCAGTCTTCTTCAGCATATAAATTATATCACATTAGATTCCCTTAGATATATCCAAATTCATATATGGTGTTTGAGGGTCTAACTTTTCATTTCTTGCATGAATGCACACCAGAATGGATGTGGTTCTCTTCCTTCCCTAATAAATGGTAAATGTGAGAATCTTTACTGTCCTGAGCTCAGTTTGGATGCTATTAAACACATGGCGTGCAGGGAAGGTATGCATTTGAAACTGTGAATGAAGCTGTTTTATTTGACTTCCCAATCCACCTGAACTAGTGAATGATCTTAACATTGAAACTGTGAAAGAACAGCTGAGGGTGTTTAGTATTCCCAGGTCACTGGTGAAGGAATAATCTGTAAAATCCAAAATTACAGACAACCACCATTTAAATATTTGAGTGAAGCATCAAGACAGACCCTATAGTCCATAAAAAGGGCTTTGTACTTTTGGAATGTAATTCATAAGGTTGGAATCCCCTAATCTGTCAATTGTCTCCATATTGTCTGTGGTTATAAAGAAGTTAGCTTGACTGGCTATCTGCAATATAGGTGTCTACATGTGAGCTACTGGTGTAAGAGTTCAATAATACCTCTCTCCCTTTCATGAAAACTAGGTGGTTACGAATTTAGTGAAGATTCATCATTCCACTGACCAGTCAGTTTCAATAAGCTGAAAAAAAATACTTACATGTCATATAGCATCTGCAAACTTGAAGGCGGAGGAATTTCATTCCCTTTGGAAGCTAGGTAAAGCTTCCTGTTTGTCTTGGTTTGGGCTGGGATAGAGTTAATTTTCTTAGTAGCTGGTACAGTGCTGTGTTTTGAGTTTAGTACGAGAACAGTGCTGATAGCACCCTGATGGTTTAGCTGTTGCTGAGCAGGGCTCACTCTCAGTCAAGGGCTTTTCAGTTCCTCATGCTCTGCCCGTGAGCAGGGGCACAAGGAGCCGGGAGGGAGCGTGGCCAGGACAGCTGACCCCAACTGGCCAGGGGGATATTCCATACCATAGAGCTTCATGCCCAGTATCTGTAAACTGGGGGTAGCTGGCCAGGAGGGGCCAGTCACTGCTGGGGGACTGGCTGGGCATCGGTCAGCAGGGGGTGAGCGACTGCCTTGGGCATCATCTGGGGTTTTTTTTCCCTAGGGTTTTATTCCTCTCTCTTTCTCTATCCTTTTCATTATTATTGTTGTTGTTGTTGTTATTATTATTTATTATTACATTTTATTTACATTACTAAATTTTTCTGATCTCAACCCACAAGTTTTACCTTTTTCCCAGCTCTCCTCTCCATCTCACTTGGGGGTTTGCGGAGGAGCGAGCAGCAGTGTGGTACTTAGTTGGTGGCTCGGTTAAACCACGACACTGTTTCTATTTTTTTAGCTTCAGCATCAGCATATTCTATGCTCTCACACATAGTAAGAGATTCAAGAAAGCTAACCACCAGCTTAGAAAATACATGTCATAGAAACTTTCTGAAGACTCTCCTTTACTCCCTACTTTGCCATTTCTGCCAAATGGCAGTGCTGGTACACAAAATTATTCATATTTTTTTTCTTTGAAAACTCTTCATAATGACCTCATTACATGAGATTCTAAAACATTTATGCCATTGGAGTCAGAAATTGCCCCAGGATTACTACCCATTACACTTTTTTTTTTTTTTTTTTGTTTATGATAGACCCATTGATGACTTTAAACTCACAGTTCCTTTCACATTGCAAATCTGCGAGCACAGCTTCTGATACAGCCGAAGCACAGCCAAAGGCTATTCCATAGAGCCTGTGGGACCCCAGACTTGAGATCTCCAGCATCTTCATGAATTGCCAGATACACATAGGTCATCCACAGGATACTGTGAAATAAACCTGTTGATGTAGTATGGGAAAGAAAAAGAGTGTCCTCAGATTATGGTTGCTCTGGAATTGCTCTTTCAATGTAGCAGACTTTGCCCTTCTTTAAGTCTAAGCAAATGAAATTGAGCCAAATCTGCGCAGTTGTAGTGCTGAGAAAGAAAATGAAGATTTTTGTCTATGGCCTAGTAGCACAGTAGGCTAATGCAGGTACCACTGACTGGAAAATGGGATTTTTAGCCAGTCAAGGAAAATATAGTGTAAGCAACTTACAAGTATGTCATAGTGTCATGTAACATTTTCCTTTGTATATCATAAAAAATACAAAAAGAAAGTACAGAACAAAAACTAGTTTGGACAGTTTGTAATCTTTATTAGGATTACACAAGTGTTCTTGATATCTTTTTTGGCTCCCAGAAGGCTGACAAATCTTACATGGTACATCAATTCACTAAGTAAGAATGGCTTCAAATGAAAATTCTCCATGTCTAATCAAATTTATACTTAGATCCAACTATCTCTGCTTTGGTTTCCTTCTGCCTCTATCAGTGTCACTTCTATGATACCCTCAGACCTTTAACCTTCATGTATAGAATATACACAACCAGCGCCAAGATCACTCACAAAGCAGTCTATTTCAGATTTATAGTGTCGAAGAGGCCGGTCTCAGTTATACAGATGCTGTTCAGTTTATGTGTCCCAACCAAACTCCTTTGGAAAATCAACATTCACATTTCCACCTAGACGTGTGCATGCATTTGAGATCACGTATCGCCAAGCTCAGCTGCCCAGTTAGCTGCAGCTGCAAGACTGCCAGTGTTGGTAGTATTGAATCTAATGATGGAAAGTATCTATTATAGGTCACTTTTTCCCTCTCTGTATTTTAAAATGACGGTAATGGATTTTTCTTTCAGCAGGCTTTATCCTCCTGTACCTATGTGGTGTACACGGATTAGCCTAATAGAAGAAACTGTCTCGTTAGAAAGCCATCATCTGCTTTCAAGGAAATACCTCTGACTACAGTCTCTTCAGGAGACGGAAGGAGGGAGGAAGGAAGGAATCAAAACTGTAAAACTATTTATTAGGCCTCAAAGGGTCAATAGTCTTTCATTTTGTGTGCTTGCGATTAACTTGTCTGCCTGACATTTTAATTGAGACAAAGTTGAAAACCCTCTAACCCTCTTCTATATTGTCCCTGTGATATCTTTTCTTAGGTGTCAATTAAAAAAAAAACGTTCTCATCATAGACAGAGAGAGAGAAATGAAAGTGATGAAACAAGTGCAAGTGTAATGTTCCTATAATCATATAATCAGAGAGACAAATTAGCCACAAAAGGAGTCAAAGTGAGAAAGGACATCTGTACAACACAGAAATATAAAGGCACTGGTATTTCATTAGAGTTTATTAGCTGAAAGGAAATGGAGCGTGAGAGAAAAGCATGTCTTTGTTGAGAAGAGGAAGTCAGTCATTTGTTATTCCAAGCCTTATAGTCTCGAAATGATTGCAATGTCAGATTCACCTATCCCACCCAATTCAACCTTGTTAAAAATAATGTTACTTCACGGCTGTTTTGCATAGATGTTTTCCCAGCCTCTCTCCCTGCCACTCTCAGTGAAAGAAGAAATGGTTTCAGTTATTTGCCCAAACAAAAATGATATCCCTGATAACAAGATTCCTCCCTCCATCCTCTTCCCTTTATCTAAACAAGTTTCTGACACTTTCACCTCATCTCCCATAGCAACAGGATGTAAAATCTTTGTGGTCCCTGACACGATGTGTCAGTGTGTTACTGGTCTTTGCCAGGGATCAAACCTGATGCGAGTCAGGTGAACTTGGGGGACCACCGACTGAATCCAGGATTCCTTATTACAAAGGTGCCAGCTCAAATTCCCTCAAGCAGTTTTTATTGTAAATTGTAACAGGTATTACAATTAGCCTCCTCAATTTAATCTGGAAGACCCTTTAGTACTGCACCTGATGACTGCCCAAATGGCACACAGCTAATCTCACACACATGCAGGCTGGGTCCTGGGAGGTGTAATCCAGGCTAAATTTTAATACTAGGCTCAAAATTCCTGACATGGCCACCATCAAACTACATCTGATTTTTTTGTCTAAGAGAAGCCAGCCATGGAGAGTCTTACAGGAAAGCTTGAGCCACATTTGCCAAAAATGTGGAAAAAAAAAAAAAGAAAAAAAGTGGTTAGTAAAGGAGTATCTGAATTCCTGCCACTCATAGGCAAAACACCTGAATAGATCAGCATGTCTGGCCAATTCATGTTACATTTCTATGACAAAATAACCAGTACATTTTGGTTACTGGATGGTTTATAAACTGTTGTCTAAATGTTGTCATCCTTCCTCTAATTTATCTTTTGGTAGCGATTTGTCATATATCAAAATGTGGCTTTTTCTTCAGATCTCATTTACTTTATCCATTACAGTTTGGGGGTTTAGGCAGTTTGTACTCTAAGCCGCTCCTAGACCCACAGGACAGCTTGTATCTCTACCATCCCAAAATACCAACATCCAAATATCACATCATATAGAGCTCTCTCACTGCCTTCAAAAATTAACCTGTGGTGCTGGGACATTTTTTGATACTAGTATAGCAGTGTATTTCAGAGAAAAGGCTTCTTAACCAGTCTTTCAAACTCTACCGTCACCAGAAATAACCAGTTACCATCATGCTTGGTTTCAATAAGCAGCCGGTAACAGCTACCTGCACTTTGACTTAGATGTTTGCATGTAGTATGTGCATTAAATAATGTATTAAATGGTTATGAAAATAAGGTTCAACATAAGAAATATTTCATGTTGAAACATACCAATGATTTACCAAGGGGGAAAGGGTAAGGTTAAGTCTGAGTGATTTACTAGAGTTAAGTGGAGCAGATAAAAGATGCTCTTCATGCAAAGCCATGGCATAGCTACAGGCTGGAGACATTGCGGCAGTTGGAGGTGTGCCTTTCCTTTCTGATAAATCAACAGGTAAAAGATCTTTATTCCCATTACATATATGTCAAATAGAAAGCTGATACCACTTGGATCTAGAAAGAATTGATTTCCAGTAAATAAAGGCAATCAAAAACATTCTTTAGTATTCAGTAAGAGATTGGGGTACACGCTTAAAGCCCAGCAGCCTGGACGTGTGTGTCACACTGATTTGTTTATCAGTGGTGAGGAAGATTGACCACCCATGAAGAAATCTGATATGCTGAACAAGATTAAGTGCTATGAAAAAAATTACTTTTACAGTGGTGCTTGATTAATCTCTTCCACAGTGGAAAGGTCTTTTCTTTTTTCCAGACAAACCCTCCCCTTGATGATGGATCAGCTATAGCAGGCTTATATCTGCTATATGATCTGGTTTGCCTGTAATGAATAACAAAACATGATTATTCAGTAAGATGTTGCATTCTGTAGACAATTATGTCAGATGTGACCTAAACCTATTCACCCCTTCAGTGTCACAACTGAAAGTAAACATATGAGAGGGACGTGAGGTTCTCTTAAGAGAAAGGATATGGTTTCTTCTAACTACCTGCGGCATGGACGGATCAGTAACTATCCTAAACATCCCACTGACCTGAAGTCATTCTTGGATGTATTAGTTATCTCCAGTGCCAAAGGCTTCCCATTGTCCCCACAGATACCAGAAGCTTCAGGAGCAAGACATGGGTCCTTTCAAATTTCATCTCATCTTCAGCCTTTCATGCACCAGCTGAGAAAATCAATTAGCCCTGGTGAAACTAAGCTGCTGTCTGTTCCCAATGATGAGAAATACTAACTGCTCTCCAGTCGTTTTCTCCGTCTGTAAAAAAGGATGGTGCTTCTGAATTTCTTTCTCACACGTTTTGCTGTATAGAATTGCCTTTTCACTTCTGCTTTTGAAAGTTACCAGATGTGCCAGACAGATTAACACAGGACACTGTATAGCAAGGCAAGAAAGCTGTGCTGGAGCGCAGTCCTGACATTTGTGATTCCCTAAGGCCAGCACGAAGCCAGCTCCCAAAGTAAAAAGCAGCTAATTGGGTGCCAAAGCCAACTTACACTAATTCCTTGATAATATTGTGATGCCCAGCAATTCCCTGGGAATTCACAAGCTGCCCTCTTACAAATGCCTTCTGCTTCTTTCTTTGCTTAGGCGAATGACACTGCACCTTTGGACTCGGGAAACCTGAAGATGATATTTGAAGGAGAGGATAAGAAGAATCTCAGTCGGTGCACTGACTACAACTTCATAACAGAATAGAGAGGTGCCTCTGTCTAGCATCTGATATCACTGATTTCAGCATAAATAAGGACAGGAAAGAAAAAAATGCATTTTTAAGGTTCCAGCGCTTATTATCTCTCAGTCGTTCCGGGTGTGACTACAAGTTTACCGTCCCTTCCCATTCCCTTCTCCTTCCCCTCTCAAGAGTCTTAAGTTTCTTTGGTTCCTTCCATTACTTCTACTTCTGATAGATCTACAAAAATCTAGGAACAAATAAGGAATGGATCTGATTTAGATATAGCTTGCTGGAATAATTCACTATTTAAGTGTCACTCTTTAGTTTTCTCTCCCCATGAAGAATGCACTGACTTGCTGAGAAGCTTCAAAGTTCTCTTCACTATGTCAGAGGGCAGAGTACTTTTGTTTAGTAGACAAATTAAATGTAGGGTAAAATCCCCAAATATATTTATTTTATAGTATTATAACTTAACATCTTTCTGAGCTCTTATTATCAGTTGTCTGTCATACCAAGAACTGAAATGTCACTGGTCCAGTCCGTTGCTTCTCACAACCTACCAGAGGGAAGATCTCCCTATAATTTAATTTTCTGATGTTAATAACATTAATTTCTTCAATTCAAACACATGCTTAAGTTCTCTTGATTTCTGAGGTAATCCTGTTACCTTTGGACTAGACTTTAAGAAGAATAAAAGAGTAAGAATTCTAAATATGGTTCAGCAATCCAACTAGACATATCCAAACACAATGTCCGGCCTCTCCTTAAAATCAGAACCGGAGAACCACAGCCCTTATTCGATCAAGGAATGAATATGGGGAAAATATTGAAAACAAGTGTATAAAAAGTGCAATTTTGGCAGAAGATATACTTTGAGTCATCATTTTCTGGCAGTTTTCTGTTATGAAGCAGTTACACGTTCAGCAGATATAAGCATCCAAGTTACACCTGGATTCTATGTTTGGAAATTGAAGGAAAGGCAACCCAAGACAAAAAGGTCTGGCACCAGTTCTGGTTTTGGCCAAATAGTAAATACTGCAATGGGATTTTTGTCCTTATGGTTACAGGATAATGTATCAGTAGAAAATCCAGTGAACCGAACTGGAAAGAGCAATACAAGTTGAAACAACCAAATCTGTGGTAATTTCACTTCTTTATTAAAACAAGAAATTAGAATCCTGTGAAAAAAGTGATCATTTGGTTATTCTTCGATAAATTCCTATTTTTTCCTGTACTTCCTAGGTATGTTTTGCTTCTGTAAAACTTTCACAAAATAAATCAAACCTGAATATATTATCTGTGAAGTTTATTAAAAAAACTGAGTTGTTTACAGTGCTTACTGGGAAAAAAAAATTGTAAAGACTTATAAATTGCAGCATAGATCACCTACAAATGAGTGAATCAGGCTTCTAATGTTTTGTTTGGTATTTGGTAGTACAGGGAAATATATTGGAAATAGAAAAAGTCAGGGTTAGTTAGCAATTTAAAATAAATTGTATTAATATTGCTCTAGTCTGTGCAAGGGAGACAATAGAGAAAGGCCAGAAGAGGTGTTTCAAATATGTAAATCTTCTCTGTTATATCACATTTGTTGAAGGTTGCTTTCAGCGATGATTTCCTTAGTTCCTAGATATGACAGCTAGACAGTCTACATGAGCAGTGATTTTACATTACATGGTTTTCAATTATCTTTCTCCATTTGCAGAGGCAAGTTGTAGGGTATCATGATAGGAATTCACCTCCACAGTTCTGCATCACTAAGGTGAACAAAAATCCAAAGGTATATGAGGTATTGTTGCAGTAATTAGCTTGGGATGCTTTTGCTGCTCTTAATGTACAGATAAAGGTTCTAACACCTTTCCTAATTTATGTAGAAATATGTTTTATAGACTGCAACTATCTGATCTTTCAACAGACAAGGCTTTTCTGTCCAACACAGGAAAAAGTCAGAAAATTCTATCGATAGAGATGGAGGGGGGGGGTGGGGGGGAGGGTAGAAAAACTAGTAAATTGTACTTCTTTTGGACTTTTTTGAAAATTAAAATTTATCCAAGCACTAGAGATTTTCATTAATTTTGGGCTAGTTACTTAATGGTGTCTAGTGGGTTTTATCCCAACCAAGATGTAATGTATCAGTTGCTTCCTCACTGCACTTTTAATTTCTGGAATCAGCTTCGAAACAGTTCTGACTCCATCCATATGTTATAATATGTAGTATTATTCAAAAACATACATGAATTATTCAAAATAACGATAAACAGAGAAGACACACTGTCTTAAGGCAAAGTTACACAAAATCAACAGCTCTTTGAGCTTGTCCCAGTGACACCTGATCAAGTGGCATGTGAGCTGACTACAATTAAAGTGCAGTTCCATTAATTGCCTTCAGCCCAGTCCAGTTGATATATTAGTTTACCATAAATCTGTCCTTCCTATATCAGGTGACATAAGGAATCCTGACACAGCATTTCATTGCACGACAAGGGAAAGCTAACAGGAGCCTAAGAAAGGCATGTGTCCAAGTACCACTGGATTTAAAGAAGCAGACAGCTCCTCCCAGTCGTCACCATAGAGTATCAAATTTTCAGCCTGCTGAAAAAAAGGCTATGAAAAGGCTAGCACTGTGGGAGTCACAAAGAGAGATTTCAGCAACATATTAATTCCATGCATCAACAAGAGCAAAACCAAACTTGGGGGCCACATTCTCTACAAGCACAAGTTTCTCAGGAGACCATCTGGCTCAACAGTATTATGAATGACTACTTATTTATCCAGCCCTGCAGTCATCAAGCACCATTACTGAGGTAGGTTGTTAGAAGTTAAGAACTACATGCTGCTTTATATGCTGATATTTTGCCAGCTTAATTCTCTATATGCTAATAAAGGTTCCAAAACCATTCTTTGCAAGTATTGTTTTATGCACTTAGTATCAAAGAGGAGTTGAACAAATTAATAAGTAAATTTTTTTTTCCATTTAACACCTTGCCACTTTCACATAGTTTCTAATAATTACACTCTTTACCTTGTTAAAGTCCAAAGAACAATTCCTTTAAAAAAACCTGATTCCAGTCCTGTTGTCATTAGCCTTATTTTCTGCATCACATAGGAATTTATATTTTTTGTGCCTTTCAAAAAGTAAAGGTTTTGATTCATCTTTGTAACCCATGCTGGAAGTTTTTTGTCCATATTAGTTCGTTGCTTACCTGTCTTTTCATTCAAGACAATGGAAAATGCTATTTTACCTTTTTGGTTTATGTTCCTCCAGCTGCTCGTTACATTCCAACCCTCACCCAAAAATCCAGAAACAAAAGCTCTACCGACTCCACCGAGGTCAAGCGATGCTCCAATAGCTCAGGCTTTTACATCACGCTGCTCCAACTGTCTAGAGAGAGGCAACATGGACAAGGTGGGCACTTATGAATGTGGAACTGAACAGAAAGCATTAGGCTTTTTAGAATAAACCTCATATTTTACTGGCTATCAATTTTATGGCAATAAAATTACAGCAGCCAGTTTTATTAAATTATTTTCTTTTTGTGATCATTTAATTCCAAGACAAATTTTTTAGCTTTTATGAAGAGGAAGGCAAATAACTTTCAGAGTAAAGAGGTCCTAAAATCAGTTGGGAATGTGTGGCCCACTCACCACCGTGCTTGCTTCTTTCCTACAAATAATTCTACAGGAAAGCCTCATGTCTTAATTAAAATCACACGTTTCCAGTAAAACACTCTGAAGCCAGCAACTGAAGGAAACTAATTAACAGAAACCAGTAATTCTGAAGCTTAATGTCATGGTCCTAAAAATATTTGGTTTTCTAATATTTCATCTAAATATCTTTTCCTCTATCTTACTAATAATTACTTTGAAACTAAATGCAGATTAATTCTGAAGCACCTACTTTTATGAAGTGTTGTTGGAAGGTAGAGATCTATTTTTAATTTTGCTTTAGAAACAAAAAGGTGGTTTAGGGGGTTTTTTGGGTTGTTTTATTTATTTATTTGTCCATTGCCCAGTAAACATGAGTTCATAAATTACCAGTTTCCCCATTAGACGAATTCTTTGTAGAAAATTCAGAAATTTTGGATAAGCAATGCAGAAAATATGTTCAAAGGTACATCTGTAAATCCGTAAATAAAATAGAGAGCTATTTGGAGAGTGAAGGAAAAAAGTCCTTTGGAGTTTGTACTGACCTGTTTCACTTGTTACAATGGCTTTAAAAGGTTATAGTTTTATAGTGTTTCTGTACTTTTTTTCTGAGAATGACTAGATGTCAGGCAATAGAATCCCAGTATCTGCTATCTCTCACACTTACAGAGAAGTCTTGTATACTTTGAGTGTATTAAGTTGATTCTTTCCCCTGAGAACAAGAATTTTAGTCATTTATAGTCATGCACAACCAGAAGGTAGTGGCTGAGATCCTCTTTGTATACACCACATATGTTTTTAATACTGCGCGTTTCATGAACTCTGGATTTTGGGGCTTCATTTCCTTTTCTCATCACCTTTCTTGGCTCAAGGGGGAAATTCAAGGCATCAGAGAACATCAAATTCATCACTTCTTGAAAATGCAGTAAGACCTCAAGACAGACTGATGGCTTTAGAAATTAATTTAAATAAATGCAATTAGTTAGTGTTCTTTAAAAAACAATAATTTACCTCTGCAGAGAAATCCTTCTGGAGATTCGAAACTTACTGGAATTATCCCTGAGGGTGAGCCAATAGCACAAGAATAAATACACCATTAGCCAATTACACATAATGACTCTAAGACATGTCAGTTGTGATGCTTTTCAGGTGATTTATTAGATTTACTACATAGAAGCTACTTCTAATTTGTATTTATTAGAGAAAATGCATGTATGCAATACATAATACACAGTTTTAAATCTTGTATCGTGGTACAATAATTTGAGTACTCTCTTTCTTTCTAAAAAGAGGAAAAAACTGAACCTTGAAAGCAGTCTGTACTACATAAAACTTATATCCAAGATCTCCTGAATTATCCCAGACTTTATGAACTTCAAGCCTGATTTGAAGATTTTACTTCTGGGATTATTTAATTGAATCTTCAATTTGATTTCACTTCTAGTGTTACCTAACAGAAGAACCACAGATGAAGACATACTTTTATACTAGTAATTAGGAAGGAAAAGGAGAATAGACGTAAAGAAAGATTACCTGATCATGCCCTGGAGCTGAATAAAAGTGGGATTTGGTTGGTTTGTTGGTCGTGGGGTTTTTTTGGTCTTTTTGCATCCAAAATATTACAAGACATTTTACTCAAAACCTCAGAAGTACAAGAGACAGGGTATTTTTCTGAAAAAGGAGAAATCTATAGTGCCATAAGCAAGCAATTTCTCTCTCTTATCATTGCTTCAACAATACATATATGTATAAACCAGCTTAGATAGTCTAGTTCTATGGCAAAATATAAAAAGTGAAAGAAAAAAAAATAATTGAAAATGCCTACCCAAGACAGTAAACTAGAGAAGGAATAAATGATATATTCAGTTTGGCAACATGATAGTCTAGTTAGATAGTCTAGTTCTGTGGCAAAATAGCATTGGTGCATGAAAAGTCAAAGAAAATAAAAGTTGAAAATGCCTACCCAACGCAGCAAACTAGAGAAGGAATAAATGACATACTCAGTTAGGCAACATGGTTCTTTTAAAAGCCACAAATACGCCTGTGATATCGCATCGCACAGCCGGCAGCTTTCAGCGCTACCTTTCGCTGCCGCGGGCGTTGGTACAGACTGGCCCGAGCCCCGTGTGAGGAGCAGCCCCAAGGTGGGCTGGGCAGGCAGAGAACTCCCTGTTCCTGCAGCTCTACAGGTATCCTCCAACCAGGGCTTGGAGCTGTCCCTACAAACTCTCCTCCTCTCCATCTACAGCCTCTTAATTTCTTTTTTACTCCACTGGACTTCCTTTTTGTGTATTCCACACCCACCACCCTCCTCTTCCCCTCCCCTCCTCTTTCCATGAATGTTAGCTTTCGTTAACAAGTACATCTTAAAAAAAACCCCAAACAAGTGGGAGAGAACTTCATTCTTTCTGCCATTGCTTTATCTTGGTGCTGTTAAGAACATCCCACATGCTGTGTACTTCTTGTTAATTTGTGATGAATATTGTATGAAAGGAATTTATTTTCTATTGCCCAGCATAATGTAGTTCCATTCTTCATTGGCCTTTAGGCACTTCCCTAATAAGTACTATTAATAATAATACTTGTAGTAGCCCATGTTCATTTCTTAGTTGCACAGCTGTGTACTACTGTTCTTTCTGTAACAAATCATCCCCCCCCTCCTGTTTTTTTTTTTTAAATAAATCTTATCAGAAACAAGTTTGCTTGCTTGTTTGTTTGTTTTCTTTTTGTTTTCTGGATGTCTCCAATGTTTGATGGACTAAACAAATGTCTAATAAGTGAGTGTGGATCTCAATTTTTTAACACAAATCCAATCATTCATTTGAACCTGAAGGACATGACAATGGAGACGACATCGACGTGAGCAGAGCTGGATCACACTGTTCTGGGCAACCTGAACCACAGATCCTTGTGTGCAAACACTCTGACCATCCCATCTGACCAGAAAATATCAGGGAATAGAACTGGTCAAGAATGACTAAGTAAAAGCTGATCTTTGGCTTTAATAACTCCAGCGCACCTAGAAGAAGTCAGAAATGTGTGGAGTATTAGAGTTCCCTGTTTAAATGAATCCTTGTTACTACTTCTTGCTTTTCTCCAAACTCCAAAAGAAAAAGGAAAAGAAGGAAGAATTGTATGTTGCTGAGTACCTGGCACCAAGATAACAGTGCAATGAAAAACTACAAGATTACCCTACAGTCCCATATGTGCCATCTACAAGAAAGGGCTACTACAGCTAAAGAAAATAACTTGCCATTTGGTTGTCTTGGTCCAGACCAAGATTTGGGGGAACAAAAAAAAACCCCCAAAAACCAAAAAATCCAAAAAACCCAACCATCACCACCAACAAAACAAAACAATGAAACCCAAACACCACTAAAATTATAATATTACACTGTCACACGTATATTATGAAAGGATTTGTCTCTAGTTCTTCAATAAGCTTTCATGTTATTTTTTAAAAAAGACATGCATGAGAGCAGTATCTCAGAGGCTTGGGCTTTTTATTTTTCTTTGCAATTTATTTATTGAAGTTGAACTTTAAATGAAAAAAAATATCTATTTTAATTTGTGCACTGTAGCAATACAGTGTAACACTGGAAGCAAGAAAATGTTCCCTTTTTATCTTTCCTGTTCATCTGCACAACAAATATTTTGTCAAATTTGTGCTCCGTTCAGGAGCTAAAAGTTAATGTCAGATCTTCAGTTTATATAAACAATATCACTGGGATGATTCAATGCTAATTTGCAGCAGCAGAGAAGATGGGAACTGAAATATCTGCAACGACATATCTCATTTGAAGAGACAATGCAGGCATCACAAAGGATTTGCCAATTATGAGCCGCAGGGAGTGTAGAAAGTTAATGCAATACAGTTTTACATTTGTAGATCTAGCTCCAAATCTTATCAATATAAAGTCCTGATATATTTTCGATTAACAATAAATTTGAAATCTTATTTTGTTTTGTTTCATTTTCGATTTCACCCCATTCCTGTGCATCACGAGCCTACAGATCTATTTGTTACGTGTTTTCGTCTTGGCTTGCTCTCTACTACTTTAGGAATATTTTACATCTAAATTAATGTACACAGATAACACGATAAAAGAGTGTGATTGTCTGACTGATATTATTAGGCTGCCTGTTTTTGGAAACAAAACTCCTTTTTTCTTAGTGAATAACAGGCACTATCTTGTGATATCTCATTCTGCAAATGTGAATTCATGTTTACATGTAATCATAACTAGGGTTAACTTCTGGGGCAGTGAAATTAGGGATTTTTTACTAATGTGAAATTAAAGAAGTGTGTAAATGTTTGTAACATCAAGATCTGAGATAAATTTTGTGGATGTCAGAAAAAAACAGCACCATATTTAGGTAAGATATAATGTTTGTAAGTCAGCAGATCATGCATCTGCTTTGACTGCTGTGGTATCTTTAGTGTTTACTACTTCAAATTAATGAAGCTCTCTCCAAATTCATTAAACTCTCAGATAAAATTTTCAAGTCTAGATCTTTCCAAGAAATGGGATATCTGTATTAGTCTATGCAACTAAAGTAATTTAAACTAAAAAATCAAGTATCTTCCAATACGAAAAAGATGACCTCATATTTAAAAGCACTGAACTCGATGTATTTGGATTCAGTTTCTAGCTTTTCCTCTGAATCTGTTTCTATGACACCGAGCACTCTCCATGGATGAGAAAAGCTCTCCTCAGATACAATGGAATAATGCTATAATTTAATTTTTAGGATCTGCAGCTACATTCTGTTACACTGAGATTATGATCCTTCCCGCTTGTGAAAAAAACATACTGAGATGAAATCTAGAATCCTTTGGAGCCATGAAAGTTTGGTAATAAAAGTAGCTCTACATACCTTCATTGACAGGTGTAACTACCTAATTTGTTGTCTTGTGTGTTGAAACAGTTGTGAAAAGAAACACATCGTCAGTACTCTACACAGTGTCAGGGAATGTCAATGTGCACTGACCATTAACCTCATAGGCAGACACATAGAGTTTGTCCAAACTCTTTACTACTGCATATCGATGATGAAACTGAAGTTTTAGAAGATTTTGTTTAAATCATAAAACCAAAGCAATTTATTTTTTTCTGCTCTATTATTTTCCTCCAGCACTTTTCTATGAACATTTGAGCTCTGCTTGTTTTGTGATTTTTTTGGGTACTAAAACACTACTATATTAATATCTTTACATTAATTTAGTTTTCTCGTGGGTCTGACACTGAACAGGTATAGCAGATTCTGGCCAAATTTCAGGAGACTACATTGATCTCTAGAGTAAACTTTCTCCGCTTGAGAGCACTCTTATTTAATAGTAAGTTTAGCATCATTAATTCTATGATCTTCTGTTATGGCAAACTCCAAAGGAGAATAAAAGACATTTTTTCTTCCTTTTTCTTTTCCTTTTCTTTTTTTTGTTTGTTTGTTTGTTTGTTTGGGTTTTTTTAATAGCTTAACATCTGTTTCATTCCACATTGTAACATCTCTCTGAAACACCACAACTGCTAGAATCATAGAACCATAGAACGGTTTGGGTTGGAAGGGAACTCTGAAGGCCATGTAGTCCAACCCCCTGCAATGAGCAGGGACATCTTCAGCTAGCTCAGGTTGCTCAGAGCCCCGTCCAGCCTGACCTTGGATGTGGCCAGGGATGGGGCATCTGCCACCTCTCTGGGTAACCTTTGCCAGTGTCCCACCACCCTCACTGTAAGAAAGTTATTCCTTGTATCTAGTCTGAATCGACCCTCTTTGAGTATAAAACCATTCCCCCTTGTCTTACTGCTACAGGCCCTACTAATGTCTGTCCCCATCTTTCTTATAAGCCCCTTTATGTATTGAAAGGCTGCTCTAAGGTCTCCCTGGAGCCTTCTCTTCTCCAGGCTGAACAACCCCAACTCTCCCAGCCTGTCTGCACAGCAGAGGTGCTCCAGCCCCCTGAGTATCTTTGTGGCCTCCTCTGGACTCGCTCCAA
>JAVJGI010000063.1:69069843-69096032 GCA_035590275.1 Ibycter americanus
TCTGCACAGCAGAGGTGCTCCAGCCCCCTGAGCATCTTTGTGGCCTCCTCTGGACTCGCTCCAACAGGTCCATGTCCTTCTTATGTTGGGGGCCCCAGAGCTGAATGCAGCACTGCAGGGGGTGTCTCACGAGAGCAGAGTAGAGGGGCAGAATCACTTCCCTGAACCTGCTGGTGATGCTTCTTTTAATGCAGCCCAGGATATGGTTGGCTTTCTGGGCTGTGAGCGCACATCGTAGGCTCATGTCCAGCTTTTCATCCACCAGTACCCCCAAGTTCTTCTTGTCAGGGCTGCGCTCAATCCCTTCATTCCCCAGCCTGTATTGGTACTGGATGTTGCCTCTACCTAGCTGCAGGACCTTGCACCTGGCTTTGTCAAACCTCATGAGATTCAGATGGGCTGACTTCTTGAACTTTTCCAGGTCCCTCTGGATGGCATCACATCCCTCAGGTGTGTCAACTGCATCACTCAGCTTGGTGTCATCTGCAAACTGCTGAGAATGTGCTCGATCCCAGTGTCTATGTCATTGATGAAGATATTAAACAGTGCTGGTCCCGGTACAGAACCCTGAGGGACACCATCTGGACATTGAGCTGTTGACCATTATCCTCTGGATGCACCATCCAGCCAATTCCTTATCCATTGAATAGTGGATAAAAAAATCTATACGTCTCCAAAGTATAAAATACACGTATTTCCCATCCAGGTTGGTCAGGGATCCCAAGGCCCGGGGTAACTCTCACAAAATAGCTTTATTCCAAGAGTTCTTTGTGAGGGAAATAGAAACAATTTGAAGAAAAAAATATGCACATACAAATTAGATGCTAAAATTGTTAGGACAAGGGGGTTTGCCACACCTTGCTCTGTTGTTTTAACAGAAAATATAGTACAGTTTTGATTAAGAAACTAGAACTTACATACTGTATTTTTTCATAAACCTTGATTTCTCCCCAAAAGATCAATTATTCTAATGCTAAAGAAAAGCCAAATTGAATTGTCTGAATTACCTTCATTCTTAAAAATAAACTAGAGTTGATTAAGTCACTGCCAGTTGGATAACTGTCTGCTAATTAATATTTGGGCAAATAATAAAAGATTTTGCCTGCAAAAATTTACCAATGTGTAGGAAAATTGTCATGAAATAGAATACTTAGCCAAACAGAATGTATCATTGCAGAAGGTTTTTGCAGTATTTTCAGGGATGTTATTTATTAGAAAGACGTGATCATTGTCACCATCTTCACATGTGAAATACCTCACAGTGCAAAATATTACAAAGTGGCTAGTGATACAAAATTCTGTGTTCTTCTTTACCTTTTTACTCTAAAACAGTGATTGTCAATTCAACAATGAAATTATTATAAAATGTTGAACAGCAAAACTTTGGGAAATTAATAAAAAAGCTAACCTATATTTGGTTATATGAAGGAACAAACTTTTCTCAAGGGCTAGTGATTTCATTGCTTCTTATTTCGAGGTTTCTTGGACCATAGATTATGGCTGCTGAAATTAGTCTTTATTGGAAATAGATTCCTGAAGTTAAGAGGTAAGTATTTTATCTAGCTTTCCCAGTAATCTTTGCCCAAGAGTGGACATGGGTAATAAAATCTATTTTCATGCTAGTAATAAAAAAGTTAGGAAGCATTCTGATCTGCCTTGGATGCACATCAACTTCTTCAGTGTCTTCAAAATTGGAACGCACATCCCTGATAATTATAATTTTTCATGGGCTTTCTACTTCTATTTGCAAATTGAGCTGCTGTCCTAAAAATCCTGATACAGATTCTTTCAAAATAACCGACAGCTTCCAAGATAAGTTTAGATCACATTTGGTTCCAGTTTAAAACAAGAGCTGAGGCTGAGCAAAAGGACCGCATGTTTCTAATTGTATCGGTGTGAGATCACCCCTATCTCCTTCACTCACGGAGGCTCAGAACCCAAAGCGGATCAAAAATGTCAAATTTTTATCAACTGCTAATGAAATTCTGCTCATGCGATGTGATATACTGCTGAGAGGATACAATGCAGCATCTGCTTCATCAGCGATTTAAAGACCCTACAGGCTAATATTTATGTTTCCACACAGCAAGAAGCAAGGTTCTATGTCTGTGCATACAAGGGAGATAATAAATAGCAGGTATTCTAACATTAGAGTTTTGTTTGCTTTTTAAACTGCCTTTTAACTGCTCTTTTTCTCAATAACTTTACAGCAATCGGAACCGAAGCCTCACAACGAGCTGCACATTACAACTGCTGTACTGGTATTGTTATTTCTGAAATCTCAAAAGTTCAAAGAGCCACGGACACCCACCTTGATAAAAGACAGAAGAATGTTGTTGTATGTCTGGTTTAAATTTCTTATCCTTCATTAAACAAATGCATAGCTTCATCAATAGAGTAATAGCGTTCTTGAAAAAACAGACCTCATCTACAAGAAACTACTGACGTTTCAGATTTTATTTCCTTGTAAATGAATTAAGGCTGGCAAATAAAGTCTCAGTATATGAATATGTCAATAAAGATACCGTTCCATGACCTACAGGGCTCACTAGGCTTTTGGGCTTTTGTTTCCCTCTCCAGCTTTTCTGGGTGTGATATTACGTGGGTTCTTCTAGCAGTTTGGAAAAGAAAAAAAAATCAAAGAAAGGACATCTTTGTACATTTCAAAATAGGTGGCGGATTGAATTAAATGACGCAAATGTATTAATTGTAGCAATTTTATTTTATTGCTGTTAATTAAATTGTGCAAGAGTCCTAATCAGTATTCTGTTAGAAAGTCATTTAGCACAATAAAAAATATAAAAGAACATTAAAAGAAAGTTAAAGATAAAAAAGATTCACTGGATTATCCAGGATACTTCTGGGTCAAAGCAGGACACTTAGCAACAGAACAGATCTTGAGCTCTCTCTCATGCTGCAAATACTCTGAAAAGGCTACTTCTCCAAATCTCTGTAGAACTTTTGCTATTGTGATGCTTTAAACAAAATTGATGAGCTGGTACATGGAGGGCAGTACATTTTATGCTAACCAAAGCCATTCTGCTTTCTAATACTCTCCTGTTTGTTCCTTCTGATCGCCCCTGTGCGGGAGGTGGCTGTTCTCTGCCTTTGTGCAGAACTTGATATAAAGGAAACCTCTGCTACACCAGAACACCACCTGCGAGACAGTAACACAACAAATAAAGAAATAAATAACACGACAGAGGTAAGAGAGATTTGTGTGCACGTATATACCAGTACTTTTCCACCAGTTTCATAACTCAGTGGTGCTGGAGCACCAATTCTAATAACGTTAAGTAGTCTCACTGGAGTTACCAGTGTGAAGGTGAATCCCGTTACAGCCTGGGGCTGGCAAAGCCTGTGTTCCTATGGCTGTCACCATCTACTCTCGGTGATCAGCGAAGAAATCAGAGTAAATGACACAGGCTAATGGATTCACATTTACTGGGAATGGGAGACTAATTAGAAGACATGAAACCTTTTGTATAAAATGAAGAGAGACTTGCACCTTCCTTCAATAGTTGACTTTACCCAAGAAATTTTAAGACCTCTGATGTATCTTGTCTTTATAATAAATACATACATTTAGTTCCACGGCTCTAAATAGGTATAATTCCTTAATTTACACAGTCTAATAGACACCTAGAGAAAAATTATAACATTTCAAATATTTCTCCTTTAAATGTACATGGAATTTGCACAGTATCTTTCAGATTTTAGGGTTGGTTGGGGTTTTTTTTGACTGGTTTCAAAGACACTGTACTATAAATTGACAAGTAACATCCTATTCAAACAAAATAGAAAGATGAACTGGTATTTCTAATATACTGTATTTTTCATTTACAAGCAACTGATATATCCCAGAAACTGCTGGGATTTTATGGTATCTCTTCACTGTAAGATGAAGCAAACAGAATCATATTTTTACAAGATATTCACTCCAAGGACTATGTAACCTGTAAAGAGCATCAAAGACCGCTGCAGATCAAGAGGAAAAGAAGGCCTCAGAAGTCAAAGCCCTATAGGGAAAATAAGTTTATTTATTTTGCAGGCCCAATAGTAGGTATGAAAATGCACATAAATATTTCAAATCTGAAATCAACCTTTAGTCCTCTGGAAGCTTTTTGTTGTACCCAATTTAAAAATTTGATCGTATTAAAAATTAAGGATGCATGCCTAAATTACTTCAAATGCTCTTAATATCAAACTTCAATAGCTTTATTGAAAATAATCTCAATATAAAATTCACCCAGCCCAAAGTGCCTCGGTATTGTGTGTGTTCCACTTAAAACTTTAAACCATACAGTACGATGAGAAATGCAAATAGATTTATTTATTTATTTATGTTGAAGTAAATGAATCATAAAGAAAGAATATTTGTTCCTTAGAAGATGGAATATTACTTCCTTGTGTTTAAGCTCCTGAAATCAGAGCTTTGCCTTCAATACTACCCGTCTTGTCAGCTGTCACTAAATCAATGTTATTTTTTTTCTTAGCAGCCATCGCCATCCTCTTTTGCTTATCCTATGAAATAATTGAGCACAGTAGAATTATAAAAATTGCTTTTTCATATAAAAATAAGAGTCACACTGTGGAGGCTGAGGACTTCTCGAGTTCCAGTGTTCTGTTTTCACTCTTTTCTGGTCAATGTCATTAACATTGATAAGCGTAAAGAAAAAGAGCATAGATTTGCAGAGAAGGAAGCTAAAACTAGATCATATGGTCCTCCAAAAAACAACAGTAATAATACTAATAATAAAAAAGATATTTTCTATGTGTCTAACAAAGAAATGAATCAAATTAATTATTACTCCATTTGTTTACAGCTTTCTAAACAGGGAAGTTGACAGATTTTTAGACGTTCATACTTCAAGCTTCACGGTTTCCAAAAGACATGAGACAAGTTTGAAAACTGAAGAATCCAGCTTTTGCCATGTTTAACTTTTCTGGTTATAGCAAATCTATGAAAAGTGGAACTGAAGACTGTAAAAGAATTCCCAGATCTGAATTTAGTATCCTTACATCACAGGAAACCACATCATTTCACATGTGAAAGACCATTTTTTACCAGTTCCTAATGAGGTTATTTTTTTCCTACAATAATATGTGCTATCATCTTTTTCCTTTGAAGACATAAAAAATATAGCATTTAAAAGGTTCAGTTCACGTGCTTGACTTTTTTTTTCTTTTTTTTGTTTTCACTTTTATACCTCTGAAACTAAGTTTGACAAAGCCTGGACAAACCCTCAGGAAGTTAAATTTAAACTCACCTAAAAAAATCAAAAGGTTTCAAGATTTCAACCTAACACTAAAAGCAAAATGCCCTCAGTTCCAGATGTATGGCTATAGAGCTACCTGGGGCTGCTACAGGAAAAACAGAGTAGAGGTTCCAAAAGGTACCATCGTTCATGGCAAGAGCAGAAGAAACTCCAGACCCTTGGCCCATCCAAGTGAATGCACGTATGATTCCCAGCCCTCTGCTGCTCTGTGCACATATGGAAAAGGCTGATAATAACGGGAATAAAAAGGATACAGATACGTATACAGCAGAGTGACAAATATAGATTTATGGCATGTTACTTTGGAATTGTACATGGAAAAAGACAGGCAGCTCTAGAGTGGCAATAAAGGTCTTAGATGAACTAAAGGACAATCAAGAGCTTTGGTGTCTATCCCCTGCCTAAAGAAGTGGCACCAGGCAGATATTGTCATAAATTTTATGTGTTAGGAAAGTGGTAAATTTAGGTGCAATGAACCTGAGCTGTCATATCTATGAAGAGTAAAACATTATTCATTCTACAAATTATATGGGATGAAAACATTTAAGATTTCTTTTTAATAATAATTCAGCTCCATTAGTTATGGCATATGGAGTTATTCCAAATCCATACAGAATTAATATTAATATGCCAAAAACTAACAGCTTCTACTAACCCAGAAATAAACAGAGGTGTATTACATTAACTTGCTTGCCTTCCTCACCTCTGCCACCAAGTTTATTCCAGTTCAGCAGAAAAGAGAAAGAATGATATTAAAGTATCTGCCTTTGTCTTTGAAGGAGAATCCTTGGAAAAAGAAACATTACAGGTTTTCAGACTGTGTTGGTTTTTAGAAGGTACAGAACCCATCAAGAGTTCCAGAGGAAAAAAAATACTAAGTTTAATAATTGATACTTTAAGTTCTAGATATCTCCAGAAGGAAGATAGATATGGGAATATCTAAGAGAAGAGAGTTAAAAACCCTAGGTCTCTGCAGTAAAGGTATTATTTTGGAAGAGCAAAAAGGAGAAACCATTGTAGGAGTACGTAGGTCAATGCCATCTGTAATTTTGAGATGCAATGTAAGCTGGATATGTTAGCCAAGCCTAGGCTTAGTGCTGTAAGCGAATTCAGCCAGGCACAAGGCAGGCTGCTACCCCTCGTTAGCCATCTCCACTGAGATGACGGCAGCAGCCCCCAGGGCTGTGTGTGCCCGCGGGGGAAGGAACCCCACCAGGAGGTGGCAGGTCCAACCACGTCAAATCACAGAGGGAGACGTTTGATTGTCTCAGGAGGGTGTGCTCTCCAAATAGAAATTTCTTGTCTTCCCCGGGGAGAATGCAGTGGGTTACTACAGCATTTGTAACTGCCACTGCCTTGTCAACAGCATAACCATATGTAAAAGCAAAAAAAGAAAAGCAAAAAAAACCCCAAACTGTCTACAGGAATCTCCCAGTAGACAAGGAAAACGTATAGTGTCAGATGTCGTGCTGCTGCAGAATGGCTATTTCCCTCTTTAAAGTGTTGAATTCTATAATGCATTGGAAACCTGCCAGATTCTGTGAGTATGCTGTCACAAAGTCTGTGGCATTTTGAGTGACATGATCTTGGAAAGTCATGCCTCTTAAAAACTATCCTTACAGCCTGTCTGGAAATTCAGAATGATGACACTCCATCACATTGGGTTCATGTTTTTTTACATTAAGTGTCAAAGGGTAGGAGAAAGAAAACCACACACACACCCCACCCCCCCCAAAAAAAAAAACCCAGAAAAGGGAAAAAAATCTCCCAACAAAAACTGTACAGAAAAAAGAAACAAAATCCAAAATGCTGGATACCAATTTCGCCTGCAGGGATAAGTTCTGCAGAAAATTCTGTGACACCTCAAGAATTCACAGCATCCTAATACTACTATAGTAGAAATGAAAGAAGAGATTAAGTAATAACTGGCTTTATCCATGGCAAAGTATATATGAAGTCTTTAGTTCTTGTGTGCTGTGTTATGTTTCAAACCATAAAATTCACAGTACCTTTATACAGCACTTTTTCTACGTATACTATCGCAACATAAAAACATTCCGAAGCCTTGAACCTTTGCAGCATGCAAAAATTTTAACTACTAAATTGATAATTACCATGTTTGTTGTATGTTTTCTAAGAAGCCCAGCTGATCACGGCATTTATAATATTTTTCATTCTTCAGAACCTCCTTACAAGAAGTTTGAAAACAAACAAAAAGGAAAATCCAGAGACTTTCATTGTCATTTATTAAGACAAACCATTTGCTCTCACTGAACCACAGCTCAAGCCCTGCTAAAACGTCAGTGACCAGGTGTGCCTGAAAGACTGCATGATAGACTGCAGCTTTTCAAGAGCTAACCCATTCAGCCTCATTAGATTCATAACATCCTGCACTGCAGCAGCTGCAGGGTTTTATTTTTCACTGTTGGATTTTATTTTTTTTTTTAAAAAAAAAGGTTTTGTTGTTTGCACATTCAAACTTTTTTCTGAACTCTATCAACCTTTGAAAATAGCTCCACTTAGGAAAACAGAGAAAGGGCATGTCTGTAGGAAACAAAAAGAGTGTTTTTCTAACTCAGCTTCACTAATCCAAGAAAATAAACTCAGCCTGATGTCGCAGTCAGACAAGTTATCTCGATGTTTTTGACTGGGCTAAACCCTTGAAACTCTCCAACACTTGCAATGCCTCTGTGCAGCAAAATCCACTGTACTCAATGTGACGGACGTCTGCGAAGCAGCTTACTTGCTCCACCAGTTTAGGTTCAAAGAGAGACCATAGCTCAGTTGTAGCAATTAAAATTGCTGGGTTTACTGCCGTGTTAAATTAAAATGATCTCAGGCAAGCACATCTAAGTTAAGAATGTGGTTTTTCAGGGTGAAGAAATTTTATCCACTTCATCTTTACACTGAGCACATTTTGGAGTCTGACCACAGACCCAGGAGGTCCAGCTCTAGAAAGAAAAATCAACGGCACACACCAGCCCTTGCTGGAGTAATGGCACACGTGGCTACTGAGACTCCTCCTATGAAGACTGAAAGTCCATGACAGAACCAAGGACTTCATCAGCCTACAGATATCAAGGGTAAAGGAATCTTTCAGGCTACAGATATCAAGGGTAAGGCAATCTTGCAGGCTTTCAAGGCATTATATCTCGTCACCAGAAAGTGTTCTCCAGTAACAGGACCCATTCTGGAAATAGAGCTCCTGAATTCTAGGAGGTCTGAAACAGATCAGAAAAGAAATTAAGAAAAAAAAAAAAAAAAGACATCAAACTGCTCTGGACCAAAGATAATCCCAAAGTTATTTTTGTTAATCAGCTTGCATCACACCAACCATGATGATATGACATTATGGAAACATATCATATGGCCCATCCATGGGTTCTGAACACAGTGAAGCTCTGCTGTTTACCAGCTGTCCTTCAAACCTTTTTCATGAGCCTGTAAAAAGTTTCAGATTATATACTTAGAGGAATCAAATCAAAGGATTACTGAAAAGTGTTATATGATTTTAATTTGCTTTAAAGTGTTTTAATTGGTAAATAATAAGTACCAATTTTCTTAAAATAGAAGGTTAAAAAGTAGCATGGGAAGAAGCAAAAATCTTATTCTATTTAAAAGCATCCTCTGCTGTTTTAAAATAACTATTTTAAAATAGACTTTTTAAAAATTATCTTAATTTCCTGAGGTAATGCCAGCAAAAGAAGGGAAAGAAATCAAACACTCAAGAGACAAACTCTGAGAAGTATCTGTGTAAATATCCTGTATAATATATCCTGCCTGACAGATCTTGAGATACCTTCAAAGAACCATGGTCTTTTTACCATAAAATTCCCAGTGCAGGGAATTGAAAACAGGTCACCTGGTCAGTGAAAACCAGTTTTAGCCATATCAGAAAGGACTGCACAGACAGTTGAAATGGTATCTGTATCACACTCTTTATCTTTTAAATAATATATTTATTATCTATATATATATATTTATTACCTAAATAATATATTTAATTTTTTTTTACACTTTTGCTGGAAGATAATAAGCACTGAAGAGACTAAAACAACAAATTTACTTCTGAAATCATAAAACCTAGAAAAAACTTTAACACCTGTAAGACTCAATGATTTATGATGTGGCACACTAGTAAAAGGCATGTTTCTCTAGCTGGCTTTTAATTAAATCCAGTATTTTTCATCCACTTTATACTGAGTGTCCTCTGAAGGTAAATAAATAGTGTTTCTACCTAGGAAAGTAATTATACTATAAAAAATCACAGAGCTTTCAACCCTAAGTGGTGTTGAAATAATAAAATAAAGATATGGGTGTGATCCTCTCTTCTCTCAGTATACTTATTTGACATCTAAACAAAGATTACAAGATACAAACTTGAAGTTGTCATCACTTGAGAACTAATGCTAACATAACCAAGAATGTCTATCATTCCAATGGTATAAAATCAGACTCTTTGTGTTACAATACTTGAAGCATAACATTTTTTGTTACTACTACTGCTTAGTAATGACAACTCAAACATTTCTAGTCACTCAGGCAAAAAACACAGAGATCTAAACTCTCCACAGTGTTATCAAAATGCAGTTGAAAAGCGTTAAACGTCAATTTCATTTCCTTTGGAAGTTAGCTAGTTGCTGCATCTGAAACTCTGGAATTTAGACTGATATCTATTGCAATCCCCAAGTGCACATTTCCTAGAGTTATGCAGATAATTTCAGCTTTATTAATGGTGAATTTTGGTGAAATTAGCACTGTGACCATGTGTGGACTGATCTTTTTATACCATAAACCATGCTATTACCTATACTGCTGTTTTAGCATGGTGAGGCTGCTTACTCTCTCGTCACTCAAAACAGCAACAGATTTTTTTTTATTTTTTTTTTTATTTTGAGAGGTGCTCATTTGGGCATTGCAATTCTCACACAACTCACGGTGAACTAATGTTTTGCTAATAAGACTCGATGATACTGAAATCATTGTCCAGAACGATCACAGAGAAGGGCCATCCAGCAGTGATGTTATTCTCTCTGTATGTTTTTCTTTGCAGAAAAACTACAGCAGTAGACAGGACAAGTAGCTAAAAAATTTGTATGTTCTCTGTATTTCCTGAATTGGCCTGTCAGCTATAGAGATGTCAGTTATAAACATCTACTCTCAGTCTAGAAGAATGCTGAAAAATGGATTAAAAATGAATTCATTTAAGCTATATTACACATATGACTATGTGTAGCAGGATTTGCCAAGGAAATAGATGTGGAAGCAGGCACGTAATAAAACACAGGTGAATGTCAACTTCTGAAGTGCGAGGGGTTATACGTGCTCCTCAGTAAAAAAGAACAATTTGTTACCCCAAACATTTCCAACGTCTTTTTGTGGCTTCACACCCTTCTGACTCAGGTGATTTCATTCTCCTTTCTGAGCTCAATCCGTGAAACCTCTTTTCTGTCACTCGCCTCAGTGCAGTGCTCAGTAAAACAAGCTGAATATCTCTGTGGTCCTGGAGTTGTTGACTTAATGACATCTCACAGATTTCTTTGTTAGACGTGGCTGTTTTACATATTTTTGTTTTGTAGTTTGCCTTCTAGATACTCAGCAACCAAATACACTGTCTGGGCTTACAGAGCGTATTTTACATTTACATTTCGTAGAATTACATATAACAATTGAAAAAAAGGAAAGAAGATACTCTAAAAGCATATTCTATTTACTTAGCTGAAATCGGTCTAAAGTAAAATAAGAAATACCCCAATATTCATCCTTGATTTGTATAAAAATCTTTAAAGGTAAAGAGTTTTGGAAAAGTAGTTTTTGAAATGTGTTTCTATAATCAGTCTTACAAATGTTTAGCTTGGAAACATTTCTTCCAGTAAATAAAGGCCAACTAGATACAGGAGGAGCAATACCTTATCTTAAGCATTCATTTGAAAAAATATTAAGATGGGACATTTTGATGATTTCAGAACTTTTTTTCAGCTATTTTCAGAATAAGAAATATACCAAAGTCAACTTCAACAAAAATATTTATAAAGTTCCAGAAGACCATCTCATTCTGTAACAGACAGAAGAATTAAACCTTTCTATAACAAAATAAATTATGTAGATGATTTTTTTCCCTTGGGTTAACAAAATGTGTGAACATGAGTTTGAAATAAAATCATTAAATACTAGCACATGTAGCACTTTTGCATTTAACAGCTAGCAGAGAAGAATTTTGCCATTATCACTACACTGAAGCTAAACTTTTTTGAAGGAAATTAGATAACATAAAAAAAAAACCAAAAAACTTTTCCATTTTCAGAAAAAAAGGAAAATAACGTATGTACATATGTATGCATGTATAAATGCACATATGTAAAAGATACAGACATATGCAGGCATTTGGTGAAAGTGATAAAAAAGGATTTATTTGTTTGTTTTTCTTAATGCAGAATTCTTTTTACCCCATTAAAGGTCTCTGGTTTCTAGTCTATGCACCAGACATTGCAAAATTAGTCCCTGTTGTACATGTATTAGTACTTTGTCCAGTCTAAACATCTTGAGCAATGGAATGTCCATCGGGAGACTTACTTTCCACAGTCTAATACATCTCACTGTCAGAAAATTGTTTCTGATATTCAGCCTAATTTTTTCCTCCCTTAATTTCCTCCCATTGCTCCTAATTATGTCTCCTTATGCCACCCTAAATCATTTCTCCCCCTGCTTAGTGTTTATGGCCTTCAAATACTTGCAGAATGTTATCATATCCTTATGAGTTGTCATTTAGCCAAATTCCGTGTAGAAATTTATGTAAATTGGCACTACTATATCGACTTATGCTATTTATACCACCTGAGGATATAAGGCACAGCATTTGATTCTCGTGGGGGGAGAGCTTATGCCAGTTTGTGTCATGGCTCAAACCTGCCTGGAGAAGGGAGAAGAAAAATATACTTCAAATATTACCCATTTCACCAAGCCCCCACAGCCTGCTACTTGCTGCTTTGGTCTGCAAAACTGTAATTGGATCCAAATATATATACATGTGTATGTCTGTGTATAATACACCTCAAACACTGGACACAAATACTGTGAAAAATCTCGGATGTCAACACTACTAATGTATTTGAACAAAGGATGACCCTAACTGGTGAGGCTTTAGGCCAGCAAGACTCCTTTATACATTAAACCGGTGATGAATACACTTCTGAACTGGTAAACTTCTGAGGGACATCACGAACCCAGTCAGAGATGTATTATAATACTTCTGTCCAAGCTAGAAAACTCTCCTGCAGAAAGCAGTAAGTCCTTGACACACTCGTGCGTGCCCTTGAAGGCCAGTAGGTAACTCTTTCCAAATAGTGTTTCTGCTCCATCCTGATCAGGCGAAAAAGGGAATTTGATGACAATTCTGAAAACATCACTAATTGTTGCAGTAGATCATAACTCTTGGGGATTCAGTGATTGCTTTAGCTCTGTGCAGCTAAAAAAAAGCTTCCAGCGGTCTGTGGATGACGGAATTACCCAGGTACATGTGTACTTCTGGCAGTGGTACAAGATAGATCGGGTTATCACAAGAGAAAAGGTTTTGCGTGAATTTCATATCATTCCGACAATGAGCAGGGCTGATAGCCTAAGAAACAGCTTTCCAGATCTAAGAAATTTATTTAGCACCCTCATTCATTCTGTAAACTCTTCTCAGAGGCCAGGACAGAATTCAGCGCAGATGTAATCTTCGTAGCACAACCACAGCTTCACCTAAAGAAGCACAAACCTGAAGTGTAATAGTAGACAGATAACAAAGATTCCTTGTTTGCCTCTTCAAAACCGCATGGGTCTATACCAAACACACAGGACGAGACAGGTGGGTTTCAAATAAAGAGCATCTCAAAGGGTGTCTCTCCAACCACCACATCTCCCACACGCGGCTTCTCAGTGTCAAAACTCCCACAGCAGGAGCGTTAGGGAACTGTGTGACCTGACCCAGGCACGCTCTACAGGATGCAAAGTGTGGATTGTAGCAGACTAAGGCACTCTTTTACTGGCACAGTAATCACCAAATTCCTCAACAAAGAGACTGTATTTGTGCGTATGCAATCCTCATACTGTTTTTACACCCTTTGTAACGCTGACGTTAACCTATCCATTATAAAAATGAAGTTCAACCCGAACAGTGAGATAGATGAGCACTATCCTCAACAGTTATGAGAAAGTTATAATGGGATAGAATAAAAACCCACTTATGTAGCTTAGGAAAATGCCCGTAATGCAATTGAGAAGGTTCCCAAACCGCCTCGCGAGGGTGCAACCGCTGCGGCGCAGGGACCTGCTGAAATGCGCAGGGGGACTCGTGCCCCTCGCTGCAGGCTGTGGCCTGGGGGAGGCGGTCAGCACTGAAACCCACAGCAACACACACCAGTGCCTATTTTTCAGAGAGCTCTGTTTCCATGTCAGCATAGAGTCAGGGAAAGAAAAAGGCGAAAAAATGCTATGTTACAGGGAAGAAATCATCAGTGTCAACCCTAATGGACAAAAAATAATGATACTGTCACTGCAGAAAGATCTCCTGACAGACATAACTTTTCTTCCATTAGAGAAGCTTTCAGTAGGCCAAGAAATATCATAACAACAACAACAACAACAAAATGTAATTTTGGTCAGAGTAAATAAGTAAATGCATAAATCTTCTGTGCTACTAGAATACCAATGAAGACACTACTTCAGCTTGAAGAGACCACTCCACATAAGATTCATGAAAGATTTGGTTTTTCTCGAGGACTAATTGCTCTGAGAAATAAAATAAATCATAAAATACCTGCAGTCAACTCTTCCAGATTTTCAGTTTTCAAAGAAATAGAATGTATCAGTGTGGTTTTGGTCATGGAAGAGCCAAGATTAGTCACACTTCAGGCAAATGTAAACCGCAGATACCTGGCCAAAGCTGTCGCCTCCATTGCCTCCATAGGTTGCCTCAGTTTAAAGTTTAAAGTTATCTTCTTTCTGGACATAAATAAATAACTTACGTAGAATACACAAGTTCTGATTTTCAGAATGGTTTTTAAAACGAACTTCTGGAGAGGAAATATGACTTTGTTGAAGGCAGTTTGGACCTTGGCTTCAAGATTTCCAGTGTAACATCCTGGCAAACCAGTGTGGAGAGTATTTAAGTATTTAGGAAGGTCAGCTGTAGCTGTTTGATGCTCCTTCCTTTCTGTGTCAGCAGAAACAGAGAGGCTGCTTCACAAGATGTTTCACAATATGGACTCAGACATTCTGAATATTCCTCACAGAACATTTTTCCTTACATAAACTGAAGACATCTAGTAAGACCAGGTCTTCCACGCTAAAGTGACTTTCTGGTTATCCACTTAATTTCCTCTTTTTAGCTTAGTTTGTACAATTACCTTGACTTGTCCAAATTTCAGCGATATTTATTAAGGAAATATATTGCTGATGTATTGCACTATATATGAAATCTAAGACATCTACATGGCCCTTCAACCTTGCAAGTAAAAAGTAAGAAAGCGATGAAGGTCCGTAACATGTTTAAGTGTTAAATTTACGGAATTTACTGAAAAGTTCATGGGCAATCATGACTGTCCTGCTGAAAACTCCTGGCAGCAGTATATCACATTCTTGTGTCCATATGCAGTGTTAGGCAGGTTGAAAACTGAGCCTTGTGTAGCATAAATTGTGACTGCAGAACAATAGCAGAAGAACTGCGTTCTTTGTGTTTAATTTATCCAACTACAGAGAGAGACAGAAACATTACATTTACTTTGTTTTAAGTACATGCCTAACAAGTCAACGTAACTAAACCTGGCCAGAGTATTTTCAGCATCAGTAAAACAGAGGCAAATTGATCAAAGGCTGTTGCTTCATCCAAATCAGAAGTCATTGAAGCCCATAGTTCTCACCTAAATTTTCAGTTGGAAAGTGTATGAAATTTACATTGTCACACTGAATGTAATCATTTCTGAATGGATGCAATGAAGAAAGAAAGAAGGAAGCAGAAACTTAACCGGCAAACCAGTTGGTTTTTTATATTTGAAAAAAAAAAAAGAAAAAAAGGGCACAGTTGTTGGTTTGGTGGGGTTTTTTTCTGAAGTAGAAGGAATGCGGTGCTTGAACTTGCCATGAAATAGAATATGCAGGTGTAAATACATTAAAGTTTACATCATTGTGCTTTAATAAGTTTTACATTCTTTGCTTGAATGCATTGATGTAACTGTAGTGAGCTTAATAACATTTTTAGCCCTCAAATAATTTGCCACTGAAGTCAGTGAGGATCTTTCTCTTGGCCACAGTAGATTTAAGATTAAGAACTATGTTTCTGACAGACGGATCTGCGAGTACCTCTTTTTGATGTCAGTAAATGATCTGATAATAACCCTGATGCATTTCACAGCAAAGAACCAAGTAAGGAAAATTACAGCTTTTGGCAGTCTCTGTTTCATTCTTGCTTGACTTGCAGGTGTTCCCTTGCTTTCAAATACTTGTGGTCTGGGCACATTTTCAGGACAGATGAAATTAAGGCTTTCCTGCTATTGAAAGAAAAAAAAAAGTAATTAACTTTCCTTCTTTACAATGCAATGGATAGCAAAGAGTACATATTATTGTTAGGATTTTCTCTCTTTTTTAAAGATTTCAATTTTTACATTTGAATTGTTTTAAAACTAAATCCAGAATTATTTTGTGGCCTTTTGACAGTGCAAGGCAATATTTTTTTTTTTCCCTTCACATTTTTAAAGATCACAAACAAGATCTGTTTCACTTTGATGCAGTTTCTTTTACATTCTTGTCTTTTAAGATCTTAACAGCATTCTGTTTAAAAAGCAAAAGCCAGACTGGCTGTGTTTCTTTAGGATAAATAGGGGAAAACTCCATTTTCTTCTATACATTCCTCACATGTTTGATTGTGCATGGTACTGGAGAGCACGTACACACAGCATTGCCTCTGGAGTACTGGTATCTTTTCTTCACTATGCTGTCAAAAATTTATGCCAATACTTCTGACATTAATCTGAAAAGGTCAGGCTGTTAAATATATAGAAATAATATAGCTCTTCTTTAGCTCTATCTGAGAACAGATGGTAAATCACACTTAGAAAAACAGAGGGTTTGGGTTGTTGTTTTTTTTTTGTGAGAGAGACATTCCTGAAAGTTTCTTCAAGGCTGACTGGAAGAAAGTGAAACATAAACTACTAGTTTGGTATTCTTATGCCATGAGAAGTTACTGCCTGTCTTGTTAAATATTGTTATGTCAGCTACAATAATCTAAGACTAGATTTGGAAAACCTAATAGAAGCAAATAACCTATTTCTATATTTCTGCCTTTTTTTTCTGCCTACACATTGTCTCAGAAAAAGTTGCTTCCCAAAAACTTATTATAAATCATTCCATAACTGTTTCATCTGAACCTGAAATTCAAAGAAAGAAGTCCATGAATGCATATACATGTCAGAAAGCATGTTTATGCAATCTATTTGCATAAATTGTAAATGAAGATTTGAAATAAATTTCCCATATTCTGTTCCACAATATTTATTTCTATATATTTCTTCAATTTACTGTTTCTGTTTCTGTTTCTGTATATGTATTTTCTTGTACTTTTAATGCTTTTTTATTTAAGGAGCTAAACTGCCTAGTCCTTCTTTCTTTTTAAGGTTTGATAAAAATTTAACGGTCAGTTTGAGACACCAAAGAAGGAAGATTTGTGGCTTGCATATCAATCTTAAGGAAGTTACTATTCACTCATGTTAATACATCTACATCAAAAGTATTAATACAACAGGAGTGATCCAAAGTGACAATTTTTTCAAAAAGCTAACTATTTATAATTAACTGCTTTTCTTTTACTTAACCTGTATGCCTACAGAAAGTCTTAAGGAATGTATGCTCTTGAACTTTGGGGTCCTAAAAGTGGTACTATGTAGGAAGTCACTATAACTCTTTATACATACACAGCAACTTCTGACTTAAGGTATGCAAACGCTTTACACACATCTGTTGTCCCCAAGTCACAGACAATAAATAATGCTACTTTCCACTTCTGTAGCAGTTTTACATCCATTCGTCGCTGACCAGATAAGCAAATCGAGGCAAAGGAGAGCAAATGCCAATGCCACACTCAAGCGCTGACTCAATGGCAGAGCCATTTCCCTGCTCCGCTCTTCTGACAGATAAAAATGTACCAGCGTTGACTCCCATGCACAACATTACTTTTAATACTACGATAAAGTGAACACAGTTTCACAATATCAGAGAGATGAAAGATTGGGACCAGGAAGGTGGCTTAAAACTGTAGTCATACAGGGGGTGTGATAGGCATTAACTCCTGTCTGATAAGACAGTGACAGGGATGGACTGCAATGACACAGAGGGAGGGCATCAGCAGTGTGTTATTACAACCTTTGTACTGAAGCTGATTTCATTCTGTTTTCCTATGACTCCGCTCAGTTATCCATATTTTCTGTCTGTTCACTTAGTTCAGCTTCCAGAAATCATAAGGAGCAGAGGATTGATTGTGTTGTCCAGTGCAGTTGTCATCACTCTAAAGCACAAAACCTCAAGTGTCAAGATTCAGTACAAGAAGGAGGATAGAAAAGGCAGCAACCACGAAGGAGAAAGAAGTGTTTGTAGGGCAACATATATTCTAAAATCTTTTGTAATAAAACAGGTTTCAAGCAATTTTATTCTTTTGGATTTAGTATATACTTTCTTTTTCTTTTTCTTTTTCTTTTTTTTTTTTTAACAGTGTAAAGAAAGGACGGTTCTGTACATAGACCACCTAGTCTTAGGAAACAAAGTTACAAATTCAAGTCCATTTCCAATTAATGCAGGTGTATCAGTTAAGACAACAGAATTTGGGAACGACAGTTACTATTATAGGCATCTACAAGTAGATCGCAAGGGACACCAGTCCCTTACAGTTGTGTCACAAAACTTTCAGGCAGTTGACACTTGGAGAGGAACTAAAAGGTGTAGATTTAGGAATGTGACCTTCCTGTCTATGAGAGAAGTTAACAAATCCAAATGCAGGAAAAAGAATATCCTAGGCTTAACCGCTGTAAAAGAACTCCAGAAACAGGTACTTCTGTTTCTTCTGTCTCTGAGTTCCAAGACATATTAGAGCTGTCTTGAAAGGGAAATATTTAGGGCAAACAGGAATGGAGGATATATCTATCCAAAACCTTCTCCCATAGTTCCTACTTGCTGGTTTGCATTTGTCGACTTTTAGCACCCTGACTTCTACAGTTTCCACCATTTTGTCTATCCATTCAATGTGCAGGAAGCCCAGCCAGTGGGTTATACTCATAGATAGCTATAAAGAAAATGGACACTGATATGTCACAACTAGGGTACCTAAATCCTTTGTAGCCATACCCTTCCCGTGCCTTTGCTTCTTGCTTCTAAGATGCATACAATAGCACTGTCCTAACTAGTGAGTGTACTGGGAGGGAAAAGATGTTAAATACAAGGGACACAGCTAAAAAAAGAACTCTCAAGTACCTAATTCAGACATGGTAAACATCACTCCAGACTCCAGGCTGCCAACAAACCATCTTTTCAGTGATCCTCCATAATGTTTACTGTTTTGCCAAAGAAAAGTTATCATGCAAATGAAAGCACACTTTGGTTCTTTAATATCACTAGCATAAATACAAAGTTTCATCAGAGAGTTTCATCTTCCTCTTCCTGCCAGGTGTCAATATCGGTGCTACAGAGTGTTGCTGAAAGAATTTAGCGTGCTAGGAAAGTGAAAGAGATATTTTGGAAAAAGCTGATATTTCCTTGTAAATAAGGATGTAATGTTCAAAGGAAATGACCGAAGTGGTGATGTTACATGGCTGAACTCTCGTTTGCATGGTAGCATTAAATGCCCCTTCTTAGATGTGCTTCAGCATTACAAATTGGAGACAAAATGTCAGAACTCCTCTGTGAGTTACTGTAAAATACTTCGGTTCATAGAGTGATCCACCCAATATATTGCATTAAAAAAAGATACGAGACCTTGGAACAGAACTGCAACTTTTAAAAATTTATATATTTTTTTTAAATTCACTAATTCATCCTTCATTACATTTTAAAAGATATGTTATATTAATGTAACTTATTTTCTTAACACTGGAAGAGGAGAAATTGTTTTTCCAGAATTGTTTTCTGTGTTTTGTCCTAAAGATTAATAAGAATAAAAAAGATGTTGGCTTAGGGAATGGACAAATAATGCTATTCTGAATGCCTGAAGATGTCTATATATCCTCAACACGTGGTTGTTAAAGATCCTGTAGCAATTTTCTCCAGTCAGGGATGATTTTCCTGACCCAGTTTCAATTTAATTAATTACTACATCAAACTCCTTTTGTTCAGAGTCCCCAAAGTTGTGTGGAGGGACTGGCTTCCACAAACTGTGTTCTAGGAGGCATTTTTAGCGTGTCTGAGGGAGACACAGAAGGGGTGGAAAAGGTTATAACCGTCTACTTTGGATATTCTCTGTCTTCAGGGTTTAAGGGAAGCAGAAATCAAGGTGTCCTCAAACTATGGTTTTATTATGATTGTCCCTATCTAAAATGCAGGAATGAAAAAAACCATGAAGGGAGCCTAAATTATTGCAAGTTTTGTTAAAAGCTGACAAGTAGTAGTATTAAATATTACAACTGAGCTGGTGGCACTACAGTGATATTGAAGAAGGCAGACCAAATCAGTAATGAGAGAGCTACGTAACACTGTATGACTGTGTGGGAAACCTGCATAAAGAATTGAGACCTTTTGAACTGGCAGATGCTGTCCAGGTATATATTCATTATCTTCATTGCTCTGCCTTATGTTTTAGATGCCGAACAGTGATCCAGTCTCTAAGGTCCTCCTGTAAGATTATTCTTTGGAAGCAGGATAAGAACAAAGCAGAAGGAAGGGAGAGGCTTATGTGGCATTTTGTCATAAACTCAGAAACGCTGACACTGCTTGTTAAAACCAATGCCAGTGCGTTCTCCTGAGAACTGCTGAGTGGAATAGTGATAAACCTCAATACCGAAAACTTTATTCTTAGAATGTGTTACAAACAACTGTCTTAAAATGTCACTAAACAACAGCCCCCAAAAAAACACCTAACATCACTACCCCTGCAATTCTTCCAGTATCACTTTTTTTTTTTTTTTTCCTTTCTTTCTTTTTTCTAGACAGGGTATTTAACAGTATAATAACACATACGGATTGATTGGAGAACATTTCAGATTCAGCTGCTGAATCACTCTGAATCAAAAGAAACAGCTGGATCTGAAAGAAATCACAAAAATATAGTCCAGAATCTAACGGGATCATGCTATAGTGATTGTATATCAGATACCCTGTAGAAAGGAGTGGGAGAAAAGAAAGTACGTGAAGGAGGTACCCAGAGGAAGCCCTTCCTGGGCAATACAGTGTAGGAATCTGAGTCAAAGTATTTGTCTGATCATGAACGGGCTACATATATTTATATATCTGTATAAATATTTGCACTTTTAAATTTATTTTAAAAAATAAAACAATTTAAAAGTTTCTGATAAACAATCACCCTATCATGATCCTGTTAGATTCCAGACTATTTCTGTGATTTCTTTTCCTTTCATGCTAGCCACCTTGGCTTTATTGCCACCTTTCCCCTCAGTTATCTTTCATGTTTCTCTTTTTCAGCTTTTCTACCTTTCAGTGGATGCAACCATATATTTGTATAGGTAGATTTCAAGAGACATACAGTGTGTCTACATTAATGTCCTCAGGAGCGCACTTTTTAAAAGTGAATCTCACAGTTCTCCCCACTTAGTTGTCATTGGTTCACACAGTGGAATGATCCCAGACTCGAAGAACTGGATTCCTAGAAGATGTGCCCTAGGAGTGCGTGTATTTCACTCCTGCTACAAATGGACATTCCGTTTTTGGGATCAAACAAGAAGAAATCTGAAGTAATCTCCTCCACACCAAAAGAAAATATTTTTAGAGATGTGGAGTTCTCAGCACTGGTTCCACACACTGTCCTCTTATTGTGTGTCTTGCTAATGTGGACATATGTTTAATTTTCTTCAGTTGCAGGCTGACAGATTTTTTTTCCCCCCCTTTAAACTGTACATTTGATAAAGACATTTCAGAGACAGACTACACTATTTAGAATCTTACCTAGTTTCTTCAGTCAGAAATTGCTTTGTGTAGCTTTTGGGAAAGCCTTTTCAAATGGATTGTTAGTGCTCTTAGCTTCGGGGTTTGTTGCAATTCTTTGAGTATTTCTGATTCTGTAACAACAAGTGTAAGTCACAGAAATACACTGTAAGAAATACGATGAAAGAAAAATGTGCAGAAGCTTGGTTCCTCCAATATCTTGTCAACTGTGGGGTTTCTTCTTGTGTTGTCTGAATAAATTATAGATATTCTTTTGCTATTGTAGTTTCTAGTTCTTCTAATATGTGACCTCTTGAGCCTTCAAGTTCTTCAGGGAACAGCATAAGAATGAAAATGACTGAGAAAACTCTTTCACTTCTGCTCTCAGGATGTGCAGGCTTTTCAACTATATGGTAAAGTTTTCTTGAAATGAGATACTTTAGCAATGAAAGTTTCTGCTCTTTTTCTGTCCATAGATTATAAATCTGTGAACACCAAGAAGTCTTAGCTGCTGTTCATAGAGAATTTTGAAAAGCCCGGTTTTACTAATCATCATTATTCCATAAAAACGTCAACCTCTCCTCCAGCTCCAATCCCATATGCTCTTGATCACAATCTTCTGCCTTTCATCAAATGAGGCCCTAAATGAACTTTGTTCAGTCCTTTCACCCCAGAGCAGTTCACCAAAGTTCAGTGATAAGTTGTAAATGGCCAAAGAAAGAAATCTGCATTGTATCTGTATCTTTCCCAAACTTAAAAGGGTATCCAGCCTGATGAATTAAAACACTGTTTATAAAATTATAATCCCATTCTTTTGGTAATAGAAAAGGAATGGAAGCTCTTGATGTCTTTAGGTTTGCTTCTAACTATTCACTTTCAAGAAAACAACAGTTTTATTTTCATTTTACTCTGAACAACTTTTTTCTTACTAGACCCTAGGCTAGTACTAGGGAAGTTCACATCTGAGAAAGAACCAGCAAAATCTCAAAACATCAGAGATCTGGTTACCGGGTTATTAAAAGCAGCTCAATCTTGATGTGGGCAAGGAAATAAACTAAATACTATTATCAGTGAGAACAGAAATAAGATTCATACAACTACATCTATCCTGAAATCTCAAAGAATCTCAGGTGTGTACCATCCTTACTCTTCTCAATCTATAGAATCACAGAGATGTTTGGCTTGGAAGGGACCTTTTAAAGATCATCTAGTCCAATCCCCCCTGTCATGTCACTAGACCAGATAATGTCAATGTCTAAATATGACATTGTCTACAACGGAAATTAAGAAAGAATTTGGTTTTGATACAGAATTTCAGATATTTCTTCTTGGGGGTCTCATTGTTCAAACTGATTTATGTTTTGTGATTCTTCCCAGAGAAACTTTAACCACCTTTAATCTACTGTCAGAAACACTTAAGGACAGCCACAACTGGTGTAGTAGGAATCCAAATAATATAGGAGTGTAAGTGGCCTGTGGTGTGTAACTCTCCCATAAACCTGTGCAAGATCAAGTAGTTTTGACAATGCTACCAGTATGATCTGGCAGATTCAGATTAATTTTACATTGATTAAAGACCAAGTAGTCCTAGTTATAAATATAGAATTTCTGTGGAGAAGGGAAGAATAAAGAAAAAGAAGTGTTTATCCGTATTGCACTTTACAGTCCAAGTTGCTAGGGGCCTTTAATGAACTTTGCCATGCTCCATCTCCAAATCGTCCTGACTGCAGCATGCCATCCGTTTGGTTTAACCCCATTTCAGCAGGCTCATTACACTGCTTTTGGACTCAGAACACCTTGGCTCAATGGTGATGCCAGAATGGAGCGAGGTACTACTCTCTTGAATCATTCTGAAATCAAAAATTACCTTCAAATTATTCTAGATCTAGCTTCTAGTGTAACACCTATTCCTTCAATAGATCTATTTTTAGCTGTGTGAAATTATATTTGCCATTATTACATAGAAAGTTGAAAAGATAGTTACAATTAGTGGGATTTATGAAAACGCTGTATTGAGACAACATAGTTGAGAGCTCTGAGCTCTACCAGCTTTAACAACTTTCTTTACCAGTTTTGCTTGTTTATGGCCCTCATTACCTATACCATGCTGTAAGTTTTATAAAATTGTGAACAAGAATTTGGCTTTTTATGTTGTACTTCTTACATTTTGGTATTCTGTAATAGAAATAAAAAAGATGGTCCAACTTCTCTGATGGTGTAAATCTTCGTAGCAACATTGATATATACAAGCTGAGACTATTGCACAGTAATTCCATTCTCTGTTATACGCTGTCTGTATATCTTCTGCACTGGTGAGTTAGTTTAACCAACATCTATGGGGACTTTCCATTTTTTCAATTAGGAGAGAGGTCATTAAGGGTAAAGTTTTGAGAATATACAGAAAGCAGTGTAGAAAAAGGTCCTAAGCTCATAAATGTTCTTAATTATATATTGTGTCCTTAGTGTAAAGTATTACCTTCAGGTCATTCTGCCTCTTTTATCGGAATAAATCACCATCATCATCTATTCACTTGTGCATTCAATTCATGACATAATAATGTCAGAGGTGGCACAGAATATATACATATACATTCAAACTCCAACACGGTGACCCAAATTGTGTCTACAGCTGCCAAGCAGACTGCCATGGACATTTAACAGAAAGGGCTTATTTTAGAGAAATATTTGTTCCTACTGAGGGGAGGTAAATGGAAGAACAGCTTAGTGAAGCAACCCAAGGAACTAGATTTAAAGCCCACTTATCTCATAACTGAAAATAAGTTTGAATACCTCATCCTAATCCCTGGTTCGTATTAGAAAAATACCATATCATATGTCTTCAATGGCAATTTTTGCTTCAAATATAAAGCATACTGGAAAAGAACAGTGTGTTAAATTTCAAAACAGAAGTGCATCAGTGGAATTGCACCAGTATACTTTCATTAGGGAAAACACCAAGTACAAAAATTTCATAGGTTAAGCTTACATGGTATTTTCACAAATTGGAAGAAAAAAAAGTCATTCTCCAGACACAAACTTTTAAGCCTAAAGTTTCTGTGTGCACACAGCATCCCTAAGAAAAGTAATTCGGTTCTGTCCTTAGCAGTCCTATGATTATTGACTGTAAGAGCAGTCAAAAGTTTTCAGTTCAGCTACTGGATTTTCTGAAGAATTTTCTGGAGAATTCCTGTGTAACCACATGTCTGTGTCATATTTGCAAAACAGGGGATTTTGCATTTGCACAGTGCAGCTTTACAAGCCTGCTGGGGACTGCAAGGACTTGGGCAGAACAGCTCTGGCACATCTGATTTCACAGTGCGTGTAACATAAAGTCACTCTACAAGTGCAGAGTAGCTTTCCGGTGTACTTGCTGTGTACCTGCAGATCAGCTGCATGATGTATGTACATCCAGCACACATACATTGTGACCATTAACTCACCAGTCATCTCCAGATATAACCTGAAAAAAGCAAAGTGTTCCTGAGAAAATTTATCTGCTATCTCATGGATGACAATGTGACATTGAGCTTTGTTCTCCACATATACTTTATAAGGATATGAAAGGATGCAATGGCTATGGAGCCAGGATTTACAAAACACAGATCATGAGACGGAGTTCCATAGAAAGAAACTCTTCAGAAAAAGTTGGTAATACAGCATGCATATTTACCACGGTGAATATTTTTTAAAAGAAATAGCTATTTACACTGCTTTTTCCATAACTGATCCCTTTAGCAGAAACTGAGGAAGCAAACGAAAAAAGTCTAACATTGCCAGTTACTACAAGTACACGTGATATTGTTTGTGCAGCTCAGTCTGTCTTTTGTTTTCCACCTGAAAAGTTACAGGGAAAGTAGTTTTCTCCTAAACCCATTACAAGTAGTAAAGTAGCATATATCTCACAATTAAGCCAATTTTCAGAAATGAAGATGGACAGATAATGTAGAGAAGTATCCAGTGTTTAGGTTGTGAATGTACTCTTAGCTTTTTCAGAGTTGACCCATTCCTAATTAAATTATGGGAAAAAGATAAAATGTAACAAGCAATTTGAGATGGGACCTGACCTCTGTTTCTGAATGAGTGCCCAGGTTGATAATTAATTCTGTTTAAGTTCATAGACATGTAAACAAAAAGCTATTAATTTGGGAAAGAGTAATTCCTCTTAATTAGAAATAATTGACACAAAATTGCCTAATCAAAATTAGGTTAATAATTTTTTTTTTTTCCTCATGTTTAATAAGGCTTACTACCAAACAGAAATTTAGGTTAGGCTACTTCCTTTAGTGAACGATCCAAACCCTAACAATGTCAGCAGGAGTTTTTGCATTTACTTCATTGCATTGGGCCACGGACTCCCCAGAAGCAATGAGCCACGGCAGCACTTGATTCCAGCACTTTCAAGTTACTTTTTGAAGTGGCACAGTAGATAAATTTAGACTGTTCTATCAATGTCTTGAATGTGAACTGTAACCTCAATTCAACCGAGTGAGCTTATAAAAGACATTCTTGTGATAGATTTTTATTTCTAACTATGTCTGCTTGATAATAGAAACGTAAAGAATTTTAAGGTGGTTTAACTCCTCTTTGATATTCTATTGCTTGTTTTGCAGGATGTGTTCTTTGATAAGTGGTGAGTCAATCTTGGGCGCTGCAGAAAGGAAGGCTTGTTTTATTCTCTCTACAAGAAGGACACTGAGGGGCTGGAGCGTGTCCAGAGCCAGGCAGGGGGCTGGGGCAGGGGCTGGGGCACAAGGCTGGGGGGGGCTCAGGGGGGAGCTGGGGGGGCTCAGCCTGGAG
>JAVJGI010000063.1:69100349-69145605 GCA_035590275.1 Ibycter americanus
AATATGGAACAAAATTAATACGAGTCAGAAAAATTAGGACCCTAAAGACTGGAATATATATAAAATCACTTAGAGTCCTCCAACTTTTTAAAGTGGTTTTTGTTTTCCTGTTTTCTAAAGGGCTCTTTCCAAAGTGTGAACAAGGACCAAAGCCTATGCCCGCTGATTTCAACATTTAAAGGCCAGGACCAGAGTTCATTACAACAAATTGTGAATAAACATGAAAGAAAACAGGCTATTATTGGTCCTCATTTTAAGTTTCTGAACTCTCTCGATTTTTTTGGATCAAAAATAAATGCCATGATGTCATTAGAGGTCTAAATAATCAGTTTGTATTTGATTCACATTCATAGTTTGACGATTTTCACTGTACTGCTGAATGAAGAACTGAATTGGGAAAAAGAGTAGAGGAAGGTAGAAAGAAGACAACACAGATTCTGAAGGAAAAAAAATCAAATAATCTACTATTATTTCTCAATTTTCATGCAAGCATAAGCGAATTCTACGTAGGCTTTGACCTTAATATAGAAATAAAACAGTACCTGAGCTATTTATGTATTGGCAGTTACATCTGTTCCCCATCTAAGTAGAAATATTCTGGAATTAATTCGGCTTCTTGTGTCTCAGCTACTTCTGCTTTCTACTCCACCTCCAGGTACCAATACTTACTACCAGGCTTTCCATAAGTCAGCTCCATTCACGCATAACATAGTGTTACAACAAACAATATTTCCTTTCTACTCACTGTGTATTTACCGTGCGTGGGCTACGCAATACGCTTCCACTGTGACATACTTCACGAAATTGCTGATTTTCACTCGTCTTCAAAAAATACTTGAATCACTCCCTCTCTGTGATCCTCTCACTGCTATAATGGATTAATATGTGGTATTCTTGGGAAAGTACCCAGACATAATTTACACAGCTGTGTTCTGGTGTGGCTTTTACAGAAAACAAAGATATGCTGCAAGGAGTTATTGTAGCGATCTTGTCTTTGGAATGATGTATTTGGTCAAGAAACAAATTAATATGGGCCTAGTAGCTGGGATCCTCACTTTGCCTACCTCACATGTCTACCTCAAGAAATAGCTGCATAAATGGGAATAAAAGATTAACGGTCTCTGCCTCAAAGAGGGTAGGGAAATTGAAATAATACAAGGGTATTGCAGCTCAGGAATGAGGTAAACTGGCAGCTAGAAAATGAATTCATATTGCTATGTAGCTTGGCGTATATTCAAAAAATGAATTTGGTCACCTTTTTTGCACTGCATCATGTGGTACAATAAATTGAGAATGAAGATAAGCAGAGAATGTACCTGGGATTTGTAGCTTTTTACTTGCTTATTCAGCATATCAACCGCTATTGCCATATTTTGTTGATTGTCATTTTGATTTTATTTTTAAATAGAAGAAATCAAAGTGCTCTTTTGATTTATCTTCCTTCTAACAGGAGCTTTAGTTTCGTTTCTAATCTCCTGATGCTCATTTTTCTTAAGTTGTAGTTTCCTACTTGTACTCTGTAGGCTGTACACAATAAGTACCTGTAAGGAACGGGCTCTGGGAATTTTGCCATAACCAAATAAGTGAGGACAGAACTGCTGTCTCATCCTTCCGCTCACCTTCCATTCAATTTCTTCTTTCAAATGAGTTACTAATACTTTGTACTGCATTAAAAAAAAAAATCAATTCTAGCAAGTGGGCTATCTTGATTTAAAATATCTGAGGAGAAAAATTAAAAAGTAAGGGAATAAAACTACTCTATTTACTTTAAGTGTGAGCTTTCAAGCAACTTCTGGTATGGTGTTCCACAGTATTGCCATTGGACATGCACTAATTAGACTAATTGCCATGTGATTTGGCCATCTCCTTTCAGAAGTGAGAAACTCACCTCCCAGCCCAAATTTTTACCAAAAAAAAGATCAAGTTCAAAACAGGAGAGTCAAAATTATTAACTAAAGGACTGACTGTGGAATTCTCATCCTACAATTCGGTCTAACAGGGAAGGAAAATGATGAGACTAAGGACTTCTAGCAGCAATGAAGAAACGTCCGCATGACGGCACTGCAGTTAGAAGAAACACGTGAGCAAGGGTTAGATTGCCAGTATCAACATAGCTCTTGTGGCAGGAAGCTCAGCACAGCCCCAAAAATTTGTCTTTATCAAACGCGGCGCTTCAACCTATTTCCACTCTGCATTCAATACCAGACGGAGTTAGGGTAAAGCTCCCCTCGATATCCCTACGGCGTTGCAGCCGGCCCTGTGTGGGCAGCTGAGGCACGCCCCGAGAGACGGAAAATCCCAGAGCACGCAACGGTATGAGGCAACAAATCACTCCCGTTGTACCTGCACTTACATTACTATGCCCATGCTGGCAAAAGGGAATGTTAGCGCAAACATTTTGTCAGAATGAAATTATTTTTGCCGTGTGGCTTTTAGTTCAGAGGCGGCACCGATAAAGGAAGGAATATTGAATTCACTGTGCATGCACTTTACCTTTAGCAAGAATACATCCTCTATTCCAAAAAAAAGGAAAACACCAGTATCGATTTATCTCACAAGGATGGCACCAGTCTTCATTTCAGTGACAACAATAAAGTTTTGCCATAATTTCTGAAGAAAGAAAGAAACAAACAAAAAACCAAAACGACCCAACTTTCCCTTTTAATGATTCTCTAAGAATAAAGTATTTTCAGGGTAAACACTTCTATTTTGAAGATCATCACCTCGGCACAGCTCTGTGAAGATACCTCAAGTTACAACATAATTTTAACAGTACTATCTTGGAGTTATCAGTGAAAGACGAGAAACACAAAGTGATAAGATTTTGTTCAATCCCTTTATAGTTCAGAAACAGTGACATATACCAGCTTCTGCATTACAAGAGAATACAAATGTTCTTGTGTTATTGAGCATGACTACAGCAACCATGGTCACAGTTAGAGACCTTGAATGAAGAAGTTCTAGATTTAAAAAAAAAAAAAAGACGGAGGGAGTGGGTGGGGGTGGAGGGGGAAGGAGAAATATGACTCAGTTGGAATATCCTAAGATTTTAATGGTTGAGTGAATTCCCCACCCCTTTCAATATCACCCATAGAATAGGAAAAATGCTCATTTTCTCTGCCCTTCAGTCTGACAAGCACAAAAAGTGCTGCTTTTATTTTAAACGACTGCTTGGAAAATGTGCATGATGGAGGTTGTAGATGACTCTCTGAAGCAAAGTGAAGTACTTAATTGCTTTAGGAGTAGGTGCAAGAGAAAACCACAGGTTAAAAAAAGAGAGAGAGACAATGTGCTTCAAGCGCTTTCTACATTTTTTTCTCCACTCAAAAATTTGTTCTTTCATTACCATAGACATAACATTTCTGACTTGTTACATTGCACAAATATAGCCAACTAAATATGCATTGTACAGTCTTGCAAAAACTGCCTTTGCCAAACAATAGTAACACAAAGGGCAGGAGGAAATCTTTGACATTTTCCTAAGGTAAATACTGCTTAATTGAAAACATTTTCATGTGAAAAACTATAAAGGCTATCACTCTCGTCTCCTGCTATGCCTTGATTACAGTAAGCAGTTTAGGTCAGAGTCAGTTAACATGAATTAACCAAACAGAATGAAACCCAATTTTCCTAAACGACTAGGGGAGAATACCTTTTGCAGCTTGTATTTTTAGGCAAGAAGAGACCCAGTCGCTACAATGTTTCCTGCTAGTGATTTCTGAACAATTTCAAAGCGATGCTAATGCTGGGATGCAACAGAGATGTCAGGAATGGGAAAAGTGCCAGTTTGAAATCTGGCTTGTGTGCTGTTAGGCACCGGGGATGTCCTTAGGCAAAGCAAGAAGTTGCCTAGGGCAACAGCATGATGAGATTTTGATGGCAAAATTGGTGTAAGTGGCAGAGCAGCTTCTGCAGACAGCAGCCTCCCAAGAATTGCAGTGCTCTGCCTTGGCAGTCCTTGACCATGCCCCCTGTTTTTGCACATCCGATGTTTTCCCTGTTTTCACCCCTAAAGCGCTCTTGCTGGGGAGAAAATCCATTTCATCAGCAGTTTATCCCAGCAGACGGATAAACTCCTCACAAGAGTGAGACAGAGGGATTACAGTGTAACCGTGTAGCCACTATTTACCTCCCTAAAACCAGAGATGCTGACATATCTCACCAAAGGATAAAAGCTGGGGGACAGGCATAAACTCTATGGCTGTTCGTTCCAGAGGCTACGGAGCTTGCTGTCTCACAACACAGGTTTTTTGGGGAAAATTGTCCCTATGGCTGTTCATTCCAGAGACTATGGAGCTTACTCTGTCTCATGACACAGTTTATTTGGGAAAATTGCCCCCAAAACAACTGTTTTGCTTTCACTATGTAATTTTCCGTATCCATGGGGAATGGAGTTGTCTTGTTCTCACCTTTGTGGAAGCAGACCTATTTAATCACCAGTCTGACTGGGATCTGCATTGGCTACAGAGGTGGAAGCAAGGTCAGGAGAGGCATGTGATGTTGGTACGGTGTGGCTCTAATCTGGAAAATTAATACGTCCACCACAAGTGTTGATGGAGTACATGGTGAAGGCGTGACATTAGCATCTGATCCTTCTTTGAGAATTGGAAAGAAGCATCTGTGGGAGAAGAGAAAATGGGTTGGGCATAGAGAGGGACCTTGATTTTGAGAAACTAGGAGCATGAAGAAGTGGCGTATGTGAGTAAAGACAATGTCCACTGTTCACACCCGCAAACCAGTATTGTAATCCCTCCTCACAGGCAAAACTTTTTTTCTGTAACTCTTAAAAAAAGAAGTGTCTTCTGTTTTTTTAAGAAGATATAGACAATATCTGGATAACATCTACCTGAATGGGTGTTTAACTGATATGAAGCATTACTCTTTTTTTGTTTATTTTGAAACAGAACTTTAATCCATTGTTTTAATCAAACAACCATTGCCTGTGGTGGCTGGTTCCAAAGCAGGCATTTCTGCTTTAAAAAACATTTAGATTTTATAATGAGATGTCTAACAGAAAATCAGGCATAAAATTGAAAATGGAATAATCAGAATGCAATGTCACTGATTATTGAAAATTATTATTTTTTCACCATTCAATTGCTCTGAATTCTATATTACTTCCTAAAGAGAAGAATTAATAACACTGGATATTCACACGTTTGAAAATTGCAACACAGGGAACACCTTCAGAATGGTTACTCAGGGATAAATGTCTGTTACCAAGAAAGCATTTAGGCATTTGTGAGAATTAGGTCCCTACTTCCTGAGCGTCCTGAGCTGGGCTGATCTGTCACCACACACCTCACACGCATTGATGACATCTTCTCATGCAGGGACCTGCAGTCACAGACTCCGCTTACCTCTAACATACGCCGCCGGTGCTCAGTGTTGTTACTCGTGGTGGTGTTGAACACATTGCTGGGCAGAGCACTTGCCCAGGACAGAGAAGACCTGGGCATTCACTGCGAAGTAAGCCACTTTGATGGTGAGGCTGATTCTTGCAAAAGGCAGAAGGACTTGGAAAAAAGCCTGCAAAGAAGGGATCTCATCTGGTAGCCAAATGCCTAAAGTGTCCTACTCACGCACTCTCTTGAGCTCCCCAGTGTCGATTTATTGTCTTTTGCCTTCAGTGAGAGCAGGAGTTGAACATTCCCATCTTGCTCTCAGAATAAAACACAGTGGGAAAAACAGTCTCCTGGGAGGGTAGCTGGGAGTGCAAGCCCAGCCAGACCAGGAGATGAGCCTGATCTTCCTGCTCTCTGTGCGAGTACGATATTTGGGCTGTCACACAGAAGTGGCCTTACTCACTCTATTGACAGTGGGTGGGCCGAGAAGAGAGGCCATTGAGCTGTAGATCCCAGTTGAGACGGAAGCTCTTCCTCTATAGCACTAACCTGGGTGCACCAGGACCCGACAGATTTCAAATACAATGCAGTTGTATTTAGGCAGCTAACTATTAAATTTACACGGCTTGATGCTCAGAGGTGCTTCTCTTCTGGATTCCAGTCAGAAGCCCTTCATCTCTGCCATTGTGCTCAGGTCAGGTTACTGGAACACAGGACTGGGTTCTGCTCTGAAGGACTGAATTTTTATGTTACTCTGAAGAACTTTTAGATACACGAATCCTTTATTGGATAGGGAAAAAAGTGCTATTTGGCATGAGGAGTTCTTGTTAGCTCCAGGCCCTTTTTAAAGGTAATTCATTGAAAAACACAGACTATACTCAACTCTCAAAAATAGACACCACCTCCAAACAGACCCCTATCTCCCACTGAAGATATTCGTCCAGAACTGGTGTCTTGCAAGTGATTTCGGTAATATCCTATTTCCTTTTTAAGTCTTTCTACTGGTAGGATGTCATGACTTCAAAGTTTAATTATTTAACCTGTTATGCAAATTCTAACAACTTGTAGTTCCAAGTTGGTACCAATAGATGGCAGTAGTAATTTGTGGATGCCCTTTTTTTATGTGTAGACCTTCCTGGTTTTTCTCCAATTTTGGTGTTTTGACAACATTTTTATAGTAGGTGTACATATATGTGCATTTCCAAGTAAATAAATAGATAATTAAAGATTTTCAGATTTCAACAACAAAATGAGGATGAAAAAAAAAATCTAAATTTTTCAGTTATTTTAGAGAGAATAACCACTTTCTTGCCAGCAAAGAATGCATAAATATTTCTGAGGTGCATCTGGTCTCACGTACATTTTAGACATGTTTTATTTCTAGACCAAGAGTCAGCAATAACTGTATAGTTCACTGGGTTTTACATCAGCCAATATCAGAGAACGCTATTTGCTTACAAGTAGTGATCTAAAATATCAAGATCCATGCCTGCATGGAGTTCATATCCCATTTTGAAGTGGAAAATTGTATGCAAAAGTGAATTTATAAAATATATGGAGCTTATGGGGAAATTTCAAGACAAGACAGTCTGTGAATCTACGTGTGTGCCTTTACAGCATTGCGTTTTCTACCCAATGTTACTTTCATAGGATGAGTTGTAGGCCTGTAGTAGTCCATTAGTTGTAGTCCATTAGTGGGATTTGGGTTTACATGACAATAATGCTGCTCTCCATTGTCTTTCTATTTACAAAGGAATAAGCAATCTTTTCCTGCGAGGTGGAGGGTTTCTGGTAACTAAAGGACACCTTTTCCATCTAATTAGGTGCAGATTTGTCTTTGTGTTCTCTCTTCTCATAACTGTGAATATTTTATCTAGTAATTGTTGCTGTCTAAAACTTCAGGATCCATAACATCAGCACCTTGTGAGACCTCTGTGAACCTGTAATATTTCTATTAAACAATTACTATTTACTGTACATCCTAATTTTTCCTCTGTACAAAATAAAGAGTCTCATTTATGCTCTACAGCAACCCTCATATCTTGATAATATTTTCCAAGGCTGATCTTTACATATGACGTAAAACTGAAAAAGATTTTGTGGATAGGTGTAATTTAAATTAATATAATTTGCAATGTAATCTGCAAGCTGTGGGCAGCAACTGAGGTCTTAGGTTAGCTAGCTGGAGTACAACGGGAAGTCCGGATGGAGCTACTTTCTCACATTGAGAACCTCAAAAATTCTCATGTGTTCATATTTCTTTCACTTCACCATTTGTTTTGCTTTTAAGTTCCAGGAGTTTTCATTTCCATCAATACTTTTATTTGTGACAGCTGGTGTTTGAGTTTACAATTAGGAAGTGCTGTGCTGGAAAGTTGGCAAATTGTGGACAAGTGAAGACAAATGGAATTTAATTTTCTTAGCAAGTTTTTATATTGATTATAGATCTGATATACAGAATATGGAAGCAGACAATAAAATCCAAGCCATTCAAAAGATGCTGAAAATTAAACTACCTCAGCTTGAAGAATATTTTCCAGCATTTGTTGAGTTTGATAACGAACAAGCCTGTGTCTGTTAAGATATAAGTATAAATTTAGGTTACTAATGAGACTCAGGGTGTAATACTGTGAGATTTAGATCTCTCCATAATTATGAGGTTTCTACACCCAAACCAGAGAAAGTAGCTCTTCTTCTTCTCCTGTTAGGAGTGTTGTCCCGTGCCAGCATGAAGAACATTAAATACTTCAAAGAAAAAAAATATTAGAGCTACATTTACGTGCTATTTTTGTTTGGATAATCATAGGGTGGTTTTGTATTAGTGCTAATTAGCATATCAATATTATGGTATTTTCAATCGTAAATATTACAAAACTCTGAAAAAGGCACCTGAAAATCAGACCATTTAAATATCATGACCTTTTTTTTATTACATTTCTAGTTCTTTGCTTTCTGAAACAATGAGAGATATACAGTTATTTTATAATTAAGGTCTAGCCTGTTAGAAAGAAATCTAACCCCTTTGTTATCATCAGAATCTTTAACCTGGTGATTCTCCAGCTTCTACTACAGGTGTTGACAACACATCTCCCTGGAGGAGTACAGCTTGCATTTTCTGTGCTTCGCTGACATTCAGCAAGTGTATTTTGTCAGGACTGAGTCTTCTGACACGAATGCAATATATTCGAGCATTCTCACAAATTTTGGTCTTACTTGGGAGAGGAAGGGAAACTCATTCAACCGTTTGCCTACCCCTTTTGCCTTTCTGTAGGAGAGAAGCACCAAGTCAGTTCTGCTGCAGGAAAACTGCTGTATTTTACTCTCTCCATTATTTATTCCTCCTCAGTGCAGTGCTTCCTCCTGAAAAGGTCAGAGGACCTTGCAACTTCACTCCTCAGCCATCAAGAAGATGGTGTAGCATACCAGAAGAAGCAGGAGGACAGAATAGGAAGGTAATTAAATGAGCAGGGGGGCTGGGGGTGATCTGCTTTGCAAATTTGATGTGAAAGTAGAGGGCTGGGAAAGAACTGATGCAGCATCTGACAGGATGTGATTGATTTGAAATTTGGGTGGGTAGAAGTAATCTGAGTAAGAAATTAACATTTATGTGAGTAGGACCTATGACAGCCAGAGTTATCTTATCTTTTATAAGCTTGGGAAAACAGCAACATCAGTTTTCAGACCGGCACATCGGGTATGACTGGGGGGACATACAGAAAATCCAGAATATAATCATTGCGGGAAAACAAATGCAACAAACCAGCAACCAGCTACGCATTCATTATTCATGACTCTTTGCCTTTTGGGGGTCAAAAATAGCAAATTTACATGCACTTTTTATGGACCACAGCATTTCTGGTACCAGTTATTTTAATAAAAGAGCAGTTCAGTTCTTCACGTGAGAGCTCTTTAACAGGAGAATCTACCATGCAGTACATGAATCAGTGATTACATAATGAAGTAGGTGCTACTTCTATAAAATACATGTTGGGGAAACTTATTTATTTCTTCTGCTTGCTTATTTTTAGCTGTTGTGATTGAATATGTGATCTAAAGTTTCAGGAAAGAGAAGACAAGATTGATGTAAAGCTATAGTACCAATCTCTCTGAACCACTCAGATGCCTGATTGCTCTGGTTTATCACACAAAAATTCTATTTGTGCAGTGCATTAACCTCCGGAAGCGATGAAGAGACTGATGACCTGTAAAATATTCCGTCCCCTTCACAGAAAGGAGGTCATAACAAAAGGAAAGTGCAGTAACAATAAGAAGCAACAGTCTTTAAAACTTTGTTAACCTCAAGTTTTTCATCAATCAGTAATTCCTCTAAAGGATGATAAGGAAATTGCTCAAATAATGTTTCTGGTATGAGAAAATCAGTTTTATTTAGAAAAAAACCAATTATTTTTAAAAGTTTTTTAATTTGAAAATTTATATGTTTGGTGTGGGTTTTTTAATAACAAGAAAGCGATAATCTTGCAGCTAATGTATTTCTCTCCTTGATCCATTTGCCCAAACATTTATAAGTTAGCTCTCACACTGCCAGTAGCTGATCATAATATTTAAGAAATTGCAATTTACCAGTCAGCAGTGAAATAAGAAATGAATGATGCTGTGGCATGTATAAAGTGTGACATGTCACAGGAGGAGCTACACAGAGGATTTAGAACTACAGGGAGAATAATATATGTATGCCAATATCATATTATCTCATTATATTGTATGTTTTCACTTGGGTCCATCTTGATTTGTCCATGTATGCCCATGCAATTTTCCCCGTTTATCTTGCTAAAATAAGAGCAAGGAAGGAAATGAACCATAGCACTAGGAAAGCAACAAGCTACTCTCATGCTTAACTCCATCCTGTGCCTGTCTTGAGCCTGTTTGTGATCTTACCAGAGGGCAGCAATCTTAAATATCTTGTTGGACTCCTCATGGTGCACAGTTGCCAACAACTTTAAGCCTGTGCACAATATGTCAATGAATAAGACATAGTTATGCAGCCAGAAGATAAATGATCCGCTGATATCCTGCTTTCTATATATTGATAAAGTACACGGGCCCCCTAAAGGGTCGGAGAAGAATGGTTAAATAATGTATGCTGCAAATGTGTCATTATCCAGAAAAAAACATTAAAAGAGCATTACAGCTGTTTCAGGAAATTCACAGTTCAGGGTGAAATGTACCATATGTCCATCAATACCTAGGCACAACAGGGTGCATTAAAAAAGCTATTTAGGTGGTTCCCCATTGTGCCAAGGCTTTTGAGGACATATGGTACCTTTCACCCTTGACTAACATTTCCTTTCATTCATTGTTTTCTGTAGCCACCTTAAACATTCTTTGAATGTCTTTTTTGTTTCCAGTTATATATGTATTTGTGAATGAACATGTGCATGAGAAAGAGAGGCAGTTTCCTCTTAGAAGACTTCCTATTCTTAGAGATTGAAAGATTCTGTGCCAAATTTGGCAATCCTCATTGCTTCAAAGGCAAGGAACAAGTGAATTTCTGATAATGTATGCAAGATATTAAAGGGAACGAAAAGAAGTCTCAGCCTTAAACCAGAAAATGAAAATAGGACAATAAGATCTTGGCTCACGACTGGAAGGTGAGATAACAGCAATAGCAATAACAGTAACACTGCATAAACCATGAGTACTTTTACTAATGGACCATAATTAATTACCTAAATAAATTTATAGAGAAACAGATAATTCTCTCTTTAGAAAGTACATACCAGACTGATAATTTATCTTTTTATTTGAAGAATTCTTGATGCCTAATCAAGAATGAGGGGAATTCACCTCTCTATTTTGTGTTCCTTGTTAGTTTTCTAGAAACTGATAAACTGAGTATGTGCTAGATGCCTTTGGAATATAAAAGCAAGTAAGTTCCCTGTGGAAGGTGGCAAGATTCTCTTCTGCCTTAACGTTGTCCTGAGTAGACCTGGTACATCTTTGAATAAGATGCTTGTACGTACCCTAAGAGGTTGCATCAGGACAACTTGCAGATGTTTATTGCCAAAAAGTAGGGAAGAACTATTTTCTCTGAATGAAGTCACAGAGAATCTAAGAAGTAGACTCAGAAAAGAACAAAGTATTGCAAGACTGATTTACTGCAGCATCCAGTCTCTGGTCTCTTTAATTCCTAGCATCTGTGTGCTTGAGTGAGGTGCTTGCTTCTTAGCTTCATGCTTAGAAGGAATTAAGCATCTGGGAGCTGGAGACAGGAAAGCTAGCCTACTAATGTAGTGGGTTGCCACAGTCAAAAGAATAATGTCAAAAGAGGATGCATGAAGCTCAACTTCTTTGAAGGCTATGGTTGCTTATTTGTTGTCATAAGAATGCTCTTATCCCCCAGATTGGATACCGGCATCCACTTGTTTGCAGGTTAAGTGCCAAAGGCAATGGGATTCTCCTATTCACTATTCATTATTTCATTGATTACTTGTCCCAGGGAGTGAAAATTTGTTCTGTCTGAGAGGATTTGACTTTGCTTCCATGGGGTAATATCAAATGTGATATAATTTCACAGAATAGGGAATTTTCATTTTCTCCTGATGTATTTAATTCTGTTTTCATGAAATGACCAAGTATTTAAGCTAGAGGGAAGAAAAGAATATGCATGAATTATTCATTAACTTGGCTCTTAGACCAGTTACCCAGGGGAAAGATTTAGGTTCAAGTTCTTACTTCCAGAGCAGTATTAAAATAAAACACCTAAAGATTTAATAGCAGGCTAAGAGGTGGTAGCAACCTAAACATTTACGCATTATTTGTAGAGTTCTGTTCCATGTAGTTTCTTCTATCCAGTTTCTGTCATGAATTCTATTTCTTCTGAAGTCTCAGCACATTACTTTTAAGGCTCATATTGTTATAAAAAGTAGAAGAAAATAAACCACTCATCACCCAACTCTTTTACAAAGTGAATTGGCTTCCTTCTAATCATCAGAGGTAGGAATCATAAAATCAGGACTGGGGAAACACTGGGTGAAAATTTCATTCTTTTGATTTGACAAAATATAGGAACATCAATTAATCACTAGGGAAAATGCTACAATAAGGTTCAAGCAGGCATTCACAAAAATAAAGAGTCCAGAACAAAATATAAAATATTCTGTAACTGAATCTAGAAAGCAATCTGATACGCATGAGAAATGGGTATTTTTGGACCCTGCTACAAATAAAAAATTCAAGAAATGAAAAGAGAATGATAAAGTAGAAATCATATTTATTCAACATACTTTGCCGAAGAGTCGCAGCAGCAAGAATTGCTTGCTGATCTACATCAGCTGTATGCACACGTATCCTGTGCTTAGTTTGGCCTGTTATATATTAATCAAAATTTGCTGGACACTAGAGTATTTACTCCAAGCTGATTTAGCAAATTATAGCTAATGCTGGGACGGTAGACAGCTGGGGCCAATATCTTTCCTATCCCTTGCTCCTGACATAAGCTGAGCCATGATTAGGAAGCGCATTAGGAAGAATATGTTGTATTTAACCATTATTTGGATATACTAGGGACTGTGGCTACATTAAAGTTGGAAAACACTTTTAAGAAATGAGCCATACCTAAGAAAGAGGAAACCAAATCTCCCCTGCATATGAGTGATTAAATCGCCCATCCAAAACTATTAATGAGCTAAAACAATGGCACTCTGTGAAAGAAGCAAATACAGTAATATATGGTGGCTCATGTAAAATTCATATCTCTCAAGGAAGCTTTTCTCAGGCTTTGAAAAGTCAAACATCTTGGCTAAAGAACTGAACACACAGTTGCTCTGTCTTTTCAAAGACCTATCTTTCCCAAATGTACCCTCTCTGCCTCTCTTCACTAATCTGTTTGACAGATCCCATACACCAGGAAATTCTGTCTGAAAGGGTTTTGGAAGTTAGGAACTTGGCAGAACCCCGTTGGTAGTGCCATGAAAGGGGTTATAACTGATTCTGGATGAGGTGAGGGTAAGGGCAAGCTATGGGAAAGATGTACAGAATATCTAACGATGCTGACAATGAGATCCAAACCTGTAAGGAAATGTGAAGTCCTGAAGTCGACATTTCACTTCAAAAACAAAGTAGAAACAGGCTTTTTTTGTTTATCCTTACTCCTTCTCACAATCAAAGGTTGTTTCCAGCGTTTGGAAAAAGGAAGGAAGACATTAAGATAGATTTTCTGTGCCCACATAGGCCTGTCCTCTCCTTCTGTTCCCATTAGGAGATGAAGAATTTTCACAGAAATTTTGTTAAAGCTCTCTTTAATTCACCTGTCTTCTAATGATTGATGCTACACTTTGTTAACAAGTGTAATGCACCTAAATAAATGCTCACGTCTTTTATTTATAACTTTTTGTTCTCTACCTGTAGAAAGTTTGCTAGTCTATAAAAAATTAAATAAAATCTTTAGATCCTTTCTTCTTCCCTTTCTCTTTCCCTTCCCTTCAAAAACCTCAGTACACCATGGTGGAAAATGTTTTCCCTCACCCAACAATTTCATTCTGGATTTAATTTTTCCAAGACTTAACTCACTGCCCAAGATCTATTTTTTCCAGGATTTAAGTCACTGGAACAAAGAAAGTAATGGTGTCCATTTAAGGACTTAATATGTGGTGTCATGATATGAGACCCATATTAAACTCATTATTTGTATTAGGGAAATTAGGAAGCAAGATCTAGGTTTCCCAATACCTGAATGTTCTAACTATCTTAATATTCTGAGGGGTGGACAAAGACATGATACATCATCATCTTGGATCTGACAAATCATTTCCCAAGAAATGCTCCACTGGAACTTTGGCTTTCAATAAGTTTCATCTATTTAGGAAGGGAAAGGAGAAAAAAAAAAACAAAACAACCAAGAAACAAGAAAAAACCAAACAAAACAAAAAAATCCCAAAAAAAGGGAGAGAGAAAAAAGTTTAGTTCTAATTTCAAACAACTGTATTAGTTCAGTTACTTTGGATTTACATTAATATAAATAAGAGCAGAATGTGTCCAACCCTTATCTTCAAGAAGGTCAAAATGAAATAAAGAAAGAAATATCAACAATAATAAAAAAAAATCAACAGATTCAATAAGAAAGCTTTCTGAGTTCTTATTTAAATTATGCATCAAATATATTGGTTTCCCTTCCTAACTCCAGAGAACCTGGTAATTTTTGTTCAGTTTTGTATTTTCAATTTATTTAAAGGACCAGAATTCTTGAAAGTCTCTGTAGCTTCATTAAACACAGAGAACATGTATTTCTTTGATTCATTGGCATCTCTCCCTCAGCTACCTTTAACAAGAAAAAAATATATGTTTGGGTACCTCAGTAATTATGTGCATATATGCATGTGTTAATATTTTAAAATAAAAAAGCCATTTAGCACATATTTGCATAAGAATCTTACTACCCAGAGACAGAAAACTATATCATTCTATTAAAACAAACACTTCCAAAAAGTCAGATATGCATATGTAAAGGGAAGTGGGAGACATCCCCAGAATTTTTCATGTTATGCACTGGCAAGATACAAATTATCACAAGCTTTAACAATTAAGACAACATAGTGAAATTATTCCCAGAGACATCATGGTCACTGAGGAGAAAAGAATCTTAAAGCAGACTGCTAAACAAATCTGAAAATTAAATTTTGGCCAGAGAATAAATAAACAAATACATAAATTGACTTAATCCAAGCTATCAATAAAATCATCATTCCGTAATGTCTCCGTAATGATCTGCATCTACGTATGAAATTATTGTAAATAAATCAAGCCAAATAGAGAGTAGTGACTAGAAATTACAGAGGCAGGGAGAATCTTCTTTTTAAAATATGTGGGTGAACTGATATAGATGAAACAATGCATTAATTTTAAAATTGTGAGTCGTTAACATCTGCAATGTGTACAGTGGATAAGAAGTTGATTTATTTTTTATTTAAATATTTCTGGAATTCCAGTACTGTAAATCTCCTTTAAAACTTTTCTCCTGCTTATAATATTGACTCTATTTCTTTGCATAAATCTAGTGGAGAAGGTTCTTCTTCCTCCCCCTCCTATCACTCCCCCCGCCAACAGATGTGGAATAAAAGAATTCTATTTACAAAAAAACTACACAAGGGACAAAAGCACCAAAGCATGAATAAGTGAAGCCCTAAGGCCATTCCAACTTCCACTAGTCTTCTAGGTGAAGATTTTCAAAAGACACCAAGACTATTGACACGAAAATCATATTAAAAGTCATTGAGGTTTGAGTACATTTAGGCTTCTTTGAAAATGCCTCTTGATTTTTGCTTTAGTATCAAGATATAAGGAGAATTAAAGAAACTTACATTTCAGTGGCTAGACCTTGTGTTTGAACAGAGAGCTACCCCTCTCCTCCGAGTGCAAATTCCCAGTAGCAATCCCTCAGCCTGTATGCTTTATTGTCGTTAAAATACAGTCTCTCCCCTTCATTTTAATCAAAATCAAAACTGAATCGTATAAATTACCACAGCCTGCAGGAAAAAAAAGCTCTTCTAATCCCATGTAATACACCGGCTTGCAAGAGCGATTCCTGTAGCTGCTGTGTTTCTACGTACATATTTTTTTGACTGCTTACTACTTGTCACAAGAAACCTGTATTTTTCCATCCCCGATTCTCATTAATCCCCTCTATTTTCTTGTTTCCTTTCCCCTTTGCCTTAGTGGTTAGCTCTTTAGTATCATTACTCAGAGCAACACTAAATAGCAGCAATAGGAGAGCAGGCGTCCTTCTCAGCGGTATGCATCAAAACGGTGCAAGTTCACACTTATTTCCCTTGTCTGGGCTTGCGGGTAACAATTCCAGAGGCTTAACTCTGTCTGGGCTGCTGGAAGTGGAATCACACTGCTGGCGGCTTCGGCTGGGCTTTCTTCACTCGCAGGCAAGCCTCCGGAATTAAACCACAGCCTGACTTGACAAAAGCAACCTGTTCCGAAAAGCAGCTGTTCATTTGAGGGAAATGGAGAGATTTGGGTGGGAGCTGCTCTGTTTATTTGCTCTATGTGGGCTTGAGTGATTCCTTCCTGCAAGGACAGAGTAGAGCAATAAAGAACGAGGCTTGGACAAGACACTGAAGGACATCAATAAATTTCTGCTAACAACTTTGCCCTTTGTGTGCATTTGTCTTTATTGACTTTTGCCTTTTTAACCTGCAGTTAAGCCATGTTTGATTGCCCATCTGTTGAGCCGGTCCCACCATTGAAGGGTGAGACAAACTGTTTCTAGTATCCTCAGAAAATATGGCAGGGTAGATTGGAAGAAAGTACTTGGGAATCAATTTGCTGTCCTTTATGCAAATACCCCATTTACTAACAGTGACCGAATTACTGACTTGCGGTGCTTCTGACCACCCCATCCAGATCTGCCCTCCAGACATATTGCAACTCACGGTGAAGCCCGAGTATTCATCAGTCACCCTCAACACCTGAGATTATTAGGAGGAAAATGTCTATATAAAAGCTGATGTCAGTCGGTGTGCACTGGTTCTTTGTGTGAGATCTCTTCAGGTTCCTGACCAGGGCTGGTAGGCTCATACCCCAGGGTTCACTTCAGATAAATTGAACATTGCCAGTGAGACTGAATATGCCTTATAGACATAGTCAATATGTAATATTGTAAATAAAAATAAATATATGTAAATACCAGAGGTCCCCACAGCTCCCTTGCACCAGTTTGCTTGAGTAGCAACATTACTCTTCTATTTATGTGCTCAACTAGAAGTTTTCTGTCAAAGATATCAATAGAAAACTATTCTTTGTTTTACTGGAACAGGTCATGTTTGGGTCATAGAATGTATTGTGCAGAAACGAAATAGATGGTGCTAATGACATGAAGACCTGAGTATAGTGAATTTTCACAAACATAAAAGAATTAGACTCTATGTTTTTAAAAAGTCTATAAATTAAGACTACATAGCTGCATGGAAAACGGGATTTTTTTCCCCCAAGTAATTATTTTTTTGTCCAGAAGTTGTTTACTTATATCAAAAAGAGAAATGCATAAAAGAATCTGGTATTTCTTCCATGCGTCAGTGTTTACTTACAAAGAATGCATGGAAAATTTTGTGTGAAGAAAAAAGCCAAGTTAGTTTCTTTATTCCCTTTCACACATCATGCAAAACTTCTCTCATCTGTTTGTCAGTCAGTCATGCTGCAAAAGTTTTCCTGGTTGTGTTTGGTGGCTTTTGTTCTTTATATTTCTGTGAATTTCTTTGTTTTATTTTGAATTATTTAAATAGACAATGTAAGCATTCTGCATGAAGCTCCATCAGACATCTTGGATCGTATGGTGCAACTACTTCTTGAGATTTCTCACATGCCCGGGTATTGGTCAATGACGAGTTTCAGTGATGTGATTCTGTAAAGGAGCTGGGTCGTTCCTTACACTTACCTCAAACTGAAGACAGTGGCTATGGCTGTTGAGTTCAACAGGGTTTTTTCACAGCTTCTAAGCACAGCTAATACATATGTTTTAGTCAAACGCTATTATTCATCACGGTCAAAACAGAATAAATTACAATGGCTGAAACGCTATGGTCTGCATTATATAGGACCTTAGGCCAGATGACTTTTAGTCCCCTGCAGACCCTAAAATCTATTGATTAGAAAGCATGGCTTGGACAAAGTACTGAAACAACTCCTCCATTTTTTATCCAAGACCTCACCATCTGATAAGAAAAAATGTCCCAAAAGAAACAAATAGTTGAAATAAAACTAATATAATGTTATATCCTTATTATTGAAACTATGTTTTTGAAAGTGTAAAACTAATATATTGGGCATAGGTGGCAAGGTTCTGGTAGCAGGGGGGGTGAGAGAGGGGATGGCGCTGCAGGGGTCACCTCTGTGGGAAGAGGTAAGTGCCTGCCTGTGCCAGGCACAGCCCATTCCAGCCAGCTCCACCATCAGCCCACCACAGGAGAAGCTGAAGCCATCAACCAAGCTGGTGGCACCTCTGGGAAAACATATTCAAGAAAGGGTAGAAAACGCTGCACAGAGAGAAGGAGAGAACAAAAAGATTGACAAACACTAGAGGAAATACCAAGGCCAGAGAATGGGATGCTCCGTGGTGCAGTAGATACCCACCGCAGCCTGGGGTGGACTCGTGCTGGAGCAGTTGGATATTCCTGAAGCAACTGTGGCCCATGGAGAGCCACACTGGAGCAGAACAAAAGTCTGAGGAGGAAGGAGCGGCAGAGAGAAACTGCTGTGTACTGGCTGTAACACATCCCCCCCAAACACAGATCCCCCCAGCGCTGCTCAGAGCGGTGAGAGCAGCGTGGAGGGGAGGACCTGGAAGGAGTGGGAAGAAAGGTGTTGATTTAATGTTTCTCTTCTTGCTTCTCACTACCCAAATCGGCAATAAATTAAATTAATTTTCCCCAAGTTCAGTCTGTTTTGCCTGTGACAGTAAATTGTAAGCAAACTCTCAGTCTTTATCTCGACCCACAAGGTTTCTCATCCTGTTTTCTCCCCGCGCCCTGTTGAGGAGGGGCAGCGTGTAAGTGGTTGGGTGAGCATCTGGCTGTTAGCTAAGGCTAACCCACCACACCTATGAATGACACTTAAAATCTCAAAAAAAAAAAAAAAAAAAAAAAAAAGTCTTTCAGCTCTTTTCAGCTCTTTTCAGCTCTTAGCATATCAGAGGACTGAATCCATATCAGTATATGTTAAGCATCTAAGTAATTTGAGACAAGGTAATTGAATAACAATCACCAAGTGGTATTAATGAGTTTGATGAGATTACTAAATGGACTTTCAAGGATCATACCGGATGCTAACACCTGTAGGTTATTACACTGTAAAGGAGTTATATATAGGAAAACCACACAACAGTAGAAATGGGATGGAATTAAATAACACAAAAAGAAATTTCACCTGAAAAAACAAGACCTCAAAAAACTCTCTGGATGTTATCAAGTGGAACCTCCAAAGTCCAGGCAAGTGCATAATATAGTTGTAAAGGTCAAGGAACTTCTTTGTGAGGGAAAAAATGAAGTTTGTATGAGGTACAAGTGGAAAAAATATACCAACTTACCTTTGCATGAGGGTAATGTTCTTAGACTTAGGCAATAATAGGAGAATTGAGATTCTAGGGTGCGCCTACAAAAATGTGTGCAGAAGTGTATGCCCACATTACACCAGTCAGATGCTGTCTAGCCATGTTAAGAGAAGTGTTATTCCCAAAATAATAAAATCAGCTGAAAAGGTGAATTTAACTGGGTTGGTCATTATGCTTGCACATGCAATTAGGCTGGAACTTGCTTATTATATCAGGTCAGAATACAGGCATAGCAAACTGAAACCAGTTTATGCACAAAAATACAGACATGAACACATGAATGTACACACAATCACGCGTGTCTGTGCACAGACTCAGGCAGGTAACTTTAGAAGTCACAGAGTCTGGAATTTCAAAGTTGATCCAGGTCACTCTTCCATCCTTTTGCAATACATTGTACATAAAACCTGACGTCAAGACTAGGGGGAAAAAGCACAGGCTTAGTATTTCATGTTATAGCTCTTGTTAAAAAGAATGTCCTAGCTATTAATGTGTGTTTAATAATGAATGAATGGATGTATAGATAGCTGTAGGAGACAGCTGGGGAGAACTAAAATTATAGGATTACAATCATGTCTTTTTATTTATTTTCCCTTCAGGATTTGTCAACCTCTTTTCTTTACGGAGGGCTTAAGTAACGATTCTAGTTATTGTGTTAAATTCAAGTTCTCTACTTTTCTCTTAAAATATGTTAACTTTTGTGAATATGTGTGTGTGTCCGAAATGCTTGGACAAGGGAGGTAGGATTACAGTTCTGCATCTCCATACGTTGGGGCAGGCAGTGTCAGCTGGTGGCCCTGTTCTCCAGGACTGTCTATGAGGATCCTTCCCTATGTAGGTCTCTGCCTACCCAACAGCTACAGTAGAAGCAAGCACAGAATGAGCCAGGTCCTTCTTCCTGCTCAAATGAAGAATTTCCCTGGCTTCTCCTGTGTTTTTTTCAATATTGGTAAGCAACTCTGTCATCCTTGTTTTGGGAAAGGGAAGTCCACCCTGTTTCAATCTACTGTAACCACAGTAACTATTCATATGTTTTTCGTAAGCTTCACATGCTGTCTCTCTGAATATTTGTATGCATACACTACAGCAGTTAAATCTCAGTGAGTGTCAATGTAGCTCCACTAAAGTACCTGGGGACCCGCCAGCTTTCGTGTAACCTTGTTTATGGCAATACCTATGACGGTATACTTTTCTGAATTGCTTTGTTTCAGTAATCAGTTCAAGCTGGAAATAGAATTTATATTTTCTGAAAACTTTATAATGTTTCTCCATTCTGACAGCATTCTATATTGTAGGAGAACATTTTTCTTGCAATATTTACATCAATATTATTTCAGACCCAGCCAAACTGGGTGAGATAAAGAGGAAATATCTTAAAATTTATATTATATATCTGCTCTATCTAAAAAAAACCCTATGCACACACAAGCATGTAACTTATAAAATGTCTCATTTATATCCAGAATAATAGAATCAACTTTTGATCATAAATCAATTATTTTTTTTTGTCTTTGACCTTGCTTTCTTGCACTCTGTCCAATAATCTCAGCTGGATCCTATTTAATAAAATTCCAAGCTTGCTATAATTTTTCTCATGTCATCGTTGTTTCCTTAAAATATATCCACCCAAAACAGACTATTTTGTTTTTCTCTTACTGTCCCTCCACCCTTACAAGTGGATGACATAAGAAAGAACTGAAAACTGCAATTTTTGCTATTTCATTCTTGGTCACTGACAATTTAAGGTCATTGCAGCATTACAAACAGTAAACAATAATGCATAAGAAAAGAGGGAGATGAAGGTATTTAATAGTAAAAACCCTTTCACTTACATTCCGTGCTTGTTGCCAAAAAAAAATCCAGTAATTGTTGTTTGGAAAATTTCAGAGGCACAACTTACAAAATGTTGGAAGATTTTAAAAATTGAAGACTAAATTTTCTGTCTCTTGTAACTAATCCAATTCTGCATAGGAGTGTGTGTGTGTGTAAATTATATATACATATGTGAATATCCCTGTATATGCATACATGAATATACACATGCAGTCCCACACACAAACATTCAAACATACTTACAGAGTTATTATTGCCAGGATGGATCCATGTATGCCAATATGACACTAGGGTACTCCAAAGTGATAAATCAGCCTTTCCATAGAGGGATAGAATACAAGCAAAACTAGATTTTTCTGCTTTTTATACTGGGGTTCCTAAATGTTCATGTCAATACTCCTATTTAGAAAAGAACAGATTAAGCTAATATAATTTAGAGTATACTGTGAAGATTTTTGAAGCTAAAAAATAAATATTTTTTTCTGCCTTGGTATGGTAAGGATAAAGTCTAAAGGGTATGATACTGGATTGGAGGACTTATAGACAAGTTTTGCCAAGTGTAGCTTTATTCATCTGTCCAAATAAGGCCGAGTTTATGTGTTGTTAAAATAGAATGGCTGTTGTTTCTGCTGGCTATTCCATCTTGCTGACTTTAGGAGGACTGATAAATAAATAAGTCAGTCTTGCTACCCTAATTATATTAATATTAAATGTTTCAGATCCTGCATTATGCAAAAAGCCAGATGGTCTTCAGTGTCCTTAAATCAAAGTAGATAATAATTTACAACATCACGTATCATAGGTCTGTACAAACTACAAATTAATGTGCCGGTGTACTGGTTATAAGCACTTGCTTAGTTCTGTTCCTCCAAGTTTGGTTTGCAAGCTTCTGAGAATGACACTGCAAATGTTTTTATTTAGTGTTTACAGTATAACAATGACACTACATTGTCCCAAAGCGCTTTCTCATAACAAGTACACAAAAGCTTTCAAGTTTTTTTTATTTCTGCAATTGGTACAACCCCTGGTAGAGTACACAGTGGTTGTTATGCTGGCAATCTGTATTTAAGCTTTCTGGATTTAATCTGTTTTTATTGAGAAAACCTTAATTTAGAATTTACATGTGAAAGTTCCAGGCTTCTTTTTTTTTTTAGTCTTTACTATTTACATATGATATTACTTTCCAAGCTCACACAAGAACAACTTTATGATATGCCATAAACACACACACTGAAGACTTTAGTTTTATAGGTTTCTCAAAGAAAATAATTTTTAATTGTACTATCTGTCTTCCTGTGGAGTTAAACCACCCCTGAGAAAGTGAACTGAATGTATATTTCAGAGTCCAAACTAAATGCAAGTGAAGGAAAAAAAAAATCTGAACTACATATAAATGGTAAAAGGCTTAATGTTACCATTCGGTAATAGTGTTCTAAAATGTTTTACAAATATTAATGACAAACCAATATTTTCAAAGTCCTACTAGATTGCATAGTACCTTTTTTTCAGTTGTTGTAAAGTTCAGTGGGAAGATGGTAGCAGTTTTGAATGCAATGAAATATTTTCCAGCCTCTATATTTTGAAGCTCTGATAGTCTTCTTACCGTCTTGTTTTAGAGCAATTATTTCTCTCTATAAAAAGATGAAAAGACTCAGAGACACAGTGGTTTCCTAGTCATAAAAAAACCCAGGGACACTGTAGTGTCCTAGCCATAAAATAACCACTAAATCAGAACACGTTATAGTGTCATTCACAGCAGTCTGCAGACAGAACTTGAAAGGACAGAAATAAACTTGATATTTAGTTGCAGTTTTCTGAACCATTAAACTCATGGGCAAATTCTCTTATATTCTCTCTGAAATGTCTGTTTATCTCTAGTTGAGGCACAAGTTTATTGTTATCTTTTTTTATTGCTTCCTTTGTCCTCATTTCAAATAAGATATCATGGTGAAAAAGCAAAGGATGCAGAAGAAAAAAGAAAAAATATATATTATTGCAGGACAAAATATAGCTGGCACATCCACCTACAGTGATCCATTGCACTTCAAAGCTTGTTAAATTTTCTATCCAGATTATGAAAGCTGGTTTAACAAAGTGAATTATCAGCCAATATTTGTCAAACCCACTCAATACATAGAGTCAGTGCAGCTGTGAGGGATAGATATAGATGTTAGAGACAGAGATATGTAGAGATGGATAGAGATAGAGAGAGATAATCAGCTGGTGACTGTGTTGAGTGTTATACAGTTACCTGTTTATAAGTATCAGATCAGGACACTTGTGTATGCACCAATAGCCTGAAAAAATACTTTGTGGTACACATTTTTATAATAAATGAGAAAATTCTGACCAAAATATAGGGCATATGCTAACTTCTTCAGTAACTCCTTCTGGCCAACATCTGAAACAGAGAGCACAAATTTGAAAGTCTTGCCTTTGTCCCCCTCCAGCAGCCTTTTCTTGGCCATTAATACAATAGTGATGGTGACCAGCCCCCCCCAACCCAGAAGGTATTGGCTTCTCAAGATTTCCTTGGCCACAGGTTTGGTTGGGTTCTCTTGGCCAGAAAGTGTCCACAAAGTTCTCACAGCTCTTAGCTGAGGGGCTTCCCAGTCTGTTAAGCAGTCCCTCTAGGAAGGACTAGAAATATTATTTTTTAATTGCTAATAAAATAAAATTATCATAAGCTCCTTGTTAAAAATAACAGAGAGGAAAATGTGCTATGTATAGACATGGGGAAATAACGTGGTATGAAAATTAATGAATTGACATTATTTTACCAGTGTTTTTCAGGAGACATTTTTGTTTTATTTATTCTGGCTTCTAAACAAGTAAGGTGGCTGGGGTACAAACAGGCTTATCACAGATGGCAGGAGAAAGCATCTGTTTTCAGAAATATCACTTCAACCACATTACAAAGGCATATTATCTACATATATATGAGTCCTCTAAATTGTAAAGTAATTATAGAGCTTAACATTAATTTGTACCTTTTTCATGACATTGATTGTGGCTTTGTGGTTTCCTTGATTCTTTTGGACAAATTTCATCTTACGTTTAAAAGCTGCCTATCTTGTATTTACACATTTCAGATTCACTCTGCCCTGTGTTCTTTCTATAAAAAAATAGAAGATGGTCATTAACAAATTCTAAAATGATTACTTGACTGAAATGAGCAGTCAGTAAAAAATATTGTCTGATATGAAACAGTTACCTAGACTTGTAAAATGCTTATTCAGCTGCTGAGATGGCGGATAATAAGGATGGATCAGAGAAATACTGTGAACACAGACAATCACAACAAAACAGATTGTGGCTTCAAAGAGCTGACCCTGATGAAAAGTCTAGTTTAGTTTTTAAAAAAATACCCGACTAGATGATTGGACTAATAGTTATAAGGTCAGAAAATGATAAAATACTTAAATTATTTGTGAAGTTTTTACTTCAAAATCTCGAAGAGGCTCTGGTGGTACATTAAATCACGTATAAAACCTCTTATATTATGCTGAATATTAGCTGCTCTGTGAGCTGCTGTAACGTGGATATTGATCACTGAGGTCATCCTCTAGTACCATAGGCAAGATGTGTGCCCTCTTATAAACTTCTTGAACTCCCTCTAATGCAGGTCACTGACCACACAGGCAAATGCTTTTTGTGATGTTACTTTCTTCAGCGTGCACTTGGAATAAGCACAGTAGCATCTAATGGCAATCGGGTAGGAGTACACCCACCCTCTCTTTGGTTAAATATGAAATCAGAATAACTACGTGGCTTATGTCTGCAGCCGCACACTTGAAATAGGGAAAGTGTGTAACAAAGTCTTTCCCTCCCCTAACTTTCCTCTTCTTGAGCTTCAGACATCGCTGAAGCTTCAATCCTTTTGCTCCATCTTACTTACTCCTTCTGTGTTAAGGTTTTTCACACATTCGTGCTGCTGGCTGACCCGAATACACTGCGGGCAGTTTGATCAATTTGTCAGATTTCAGTGGCTAACATAGACGTATCTAGCCTTTTTCTTCTTGGGCTGAAAGCAAGTGCTCCTGGGGAGTATTGTCTTTATCATCAGGTGGCTGTGCTAGAAGCGTCTTGCCAAAGAAAAAGCAATTTTTTTGTGCTGTGACCTAGACGTGATGACTTTCTTCACTTTGGAAACCCATTCTTACACAGAGAGTTCACTACGTTAATCCCATTCACAAGCTTTGGGCACTGTTTACAAAGCACACAAGTTATATGTGTGTATATATATCAAATAAAGTATAAATATATGACATTAAAATTCATCCTTTTCCCCACTTCATCTAATTACTAGTTATTTTTCTTTACCTATATTTGTCCCTTTTTTTTAAGATTGAACAAGTTAAAATTACGATATTATTTGAGCATCAGAAAAAAGCATTTTTCTTTTCAAATAGAGGAGATGATTCTCTGGAATCTGCAACTATTAATTTGGGTAATTTGTAAGAGTGTTAATGGATATGATTAAGTTGAGGCCTGAAATTTAGATCATGTAAAACAAAGAACTTTCTGAAGCATAATAAAAATAGAAATCATTCGCCATGCTCACATAACTACCATTTTGCAGATAATTCCAATATGTTTTTACTGAATAGGATCTGGGATGTAGTTTAAAAAAAAGTGTCAGGGAAAACTTTACCTCTGTTTAATGACTTCTCACAAATCCATGTGGCCACTTGGACTGGGGTGTTTCCTTTTAGTCCTCACACTTATGTATGTTCAATAGCTCTGTGACCTGCGAATGTCTTCTGACCTCTGTACCTGTTTCTAAGTGCAAAACTTTTTGAAAATCTCCTTAGTTTTTTGGATAGGATATCCCAAAGCCTTTATAAAAATCCTGTCCTGGGTAAGGCAACCTGATGAGCAGTAGAATCATGCTGACCTTATTATTGCTTAAAGTGGATGGCAAGAACACAAGAACAGCCTGCAGTGGAATATTATCAAATTGATTCAAGTTCTCTTATGTCTTTCTAAGGGCTTTCTGACTACATTTAAGGATTTCTTGTTTTCAAGACTGATGAACACAGCCAAAATCCAATTTCCAGCCATGCATTAGAGAAAGCCTAATTAAAAGTGTTATTGCTGGTGTAATTTTCATGTTGAAACTATGTCATACTTACCAAATTGTGATCAGTTTTTGAGGTTCTGGCTGTGTGCAAGTACAACATTAAGTTAAATGATTAGGTGCTCCATCAGTTTCTTGGTGTATTATCAGTGCTAGGACCCAGTATTTCTTTTGTGATTTTGTCTACATTTAGTCAGCTAACACCTCACTGAGCAAGGAAACGTTCCACCACTTCCTTAAGCGTACTGGACTCTTGAGGAGTACGTCAATGTATAAATGAAAGAAAACCTTCTGTTCTTTCAGGAGAATGGTTGTTAAGGACAAAGTGCTTTGTATAAGCATTTAATACATTGCTTGGGTGGGTTGGAGGGGGCAGGGTTGAGGGGTTGGGTTGTGCTGGTTTGGGCTGGGGTAGAGTTAATTTTCTTCGTAGTAGCTACTACGGGGCTGTGTTTAGGATTGGTGCTGGTGGCAGCGCTGGCAGCCCGGGGTGCTGCAGTGCCTGCTGAGCGGGGCTTACACAGCGCCAGGGGCTGCTCTGCCTCTCACCCCTCCCCACCGGCGAGCAGGCTGGGGGGCACCAGGAGCTGGGAGGGGGCACGGCCGGGACAGCCGCCCCCGCTGACCCAGGGGTGTCCCACACTGTATGACATTGCGCTCAGGAATAAAACTAGGGGGAAATGTGGCTGGGGGCCGCTGCTCAGGGTTTGGCTGGGCATCGGTCGGTTAGTGGTGAGCCACTGGCTTCTTTTGCACCACTTGCTTTTCTTGGGTTTACTTCTCCATTATTTTTCTTTTCATTACAATTTCTATTATTATTGTTGTTATTCTTATTGCTATTATTATTATTAAATTTCAATTATTAAACCATTCTAATCTCAACCAATGAGTTTTCTCACTTTTACCTTTCCAGTTCTCTTCCCCTCATCCTGCTGGGGAGGGGAGTGAGCGAATGGCTGTGTGGTGCTTAATTGCCAGCTGGGGTTAAACCACAACATGGGTGTTTATTTATTTGATTATTTATTTGATTTTCAGCTGTTTACTAACTCTGATAGCACTGAGAGTTGTTGATGTTCAGCATTTCTGAAAACCAGGTCAGGCATATTCAAATCCTTAAATGTGTATTTGGGTGTCTAATGCTGACTGTTAACTGACTCTTGCAAAAATGTATTTACTTTTGAAATTGCCTGCCTGAATGTTTTAAAGCTCAAAACTCTTAAGAGGGAAAGAAGAAAAATTTTGGTAGCTCAGTGAAGGACATGGGAAGGTTGCCATCAGCATACATCCTTGTTGAGAGCTTGTTAATACCTATTTTTCCTTCCTTGACGCCACAGATGGTAGATCTAACCTTTTCTATATTTTCCAGTGGTGCCCTAACTTTGTTACAGATTAAAGCAAATCACTAGTGCTCTGAAATTTGAGGCCTTCACATTCCAGGCGCATATGAGGAATCTGTAACTTCAGTCTTTATCTCAGACAAATGCCTGAGAGTGTGTTAATTAAAAAAGAAAAGTTTCTGTTGGCCTCACTGGAAAAGGGCTAGGTCCTTTAACACTTTGTCACCAATCTGCTAAGTTAAGAAACACCTTTTTCTTTACTCTGCCCTTAGAGCAAAAAGTATGTTAAGTTCATGAGCAAATCCATATTCATTCAGACCAAGGAAATGGGGAATGAGCACTTCATCTGGGATCTCATTGATTGAGAATGGAAGAGCCAGCTGGGTTAGCAAAGTTATTGATTGGAACGCTGCAAGTGTACATTTTGTTATGTAGGTCAGTAGAGACAGGAGAGTTATCACTCATTTTGTTTGCTTAGGCATAATACACCCTCTAAGTGGCATCAAGTAGTGGAAAGGGTTTGTAGCACTCAAATCCATTTATAAAGTCTGTTCTTTTCCAAGGTAACGTAGCTCCGATCACCAGCCTGCCCTGACCACTAATATTAATTAATACTGTGACATTGCTGTTAAGTATTTTGTCTTCCCATGCCTGTTGGTATTAAATGCAATCTCCTCAGTACCTACTAGTCCTTTTGAGTGTGGATTTTTATATTAAGCATACACACTGTATCATTGCTACTCAGCATACTCTAAAGAAAATGAAAACAGGAAAGTTAGTGCATCAAGCAAAATAAAAAACTTTCCTGCTGATTATTAAGACATGGCTCAATGTACCGTGGATTGAAACTTTTTCACTCTAGAATTTTGAAAACAGCTTGGCAAGTCTCAGCTAAAGAACACTCCTTGAATTAGCGGAAGATATACAACATGATCAAAGGTTTTATCCAATATTTTTTTGGTGTTACACATCAAGGAGAATGTATTACAAAGTGGAGGAAAGTTGCCTCCACTCTATCCTATGGTTTGGCTGTTTAAAGCATGGGAAAACATTCTTTATTCCACCAGCCTGAGAAAAATCTAGTGTAGACCAGCTCCCATTGTGTTGTTAACTTTGAGAATCAGCAGTCTTAAGAAACGCCAAGTTCCCTCCTTCTCCTTCAAGCTCTTTAACATTAATATATCTGTTCCTCTATTAAAGACTTAAGAAGTATTGACATTACCTTCTTTATAGTTGCATGCTAAAAATATTACACCATATTCACCTGGGTTTAGAATGACCCCCATGCTCCACTGTCATCTAGATGAGGCAGGATTATGTTCCTACCAATCCTGATAGTTAAGCTGGACTCTACATAAAAGAAGAAGATAAACTGGCTACTGGTTGTCGGAGCTTACTCTGTTAAATATAGTTTTGATATCGGGTGGTTGATGGAATTGAATGTGGTGTTGGCAGTTTGAGACAGTTGGAGCGAATGAGTTGTTAAGGGTTAATTAAGGTAACAAGCACTTTGTCCTGCTAAGCAAACACCAGCAAATCCTTTTGTTCAGAAAAGGAACTTCACAAATTAAGCACCTCCATAGGATGGATGAGCTATTAGGAAGCTCATCAGAAGAAATGAGCTCAGCAAAACAAGGGAAAGGGTAATTGTGGCAGGGGGAGATTGTGACCACTGACTGGTTGACCACCAACCTATTGACCACAGACTCAAGAAATCCCCCAGACCCAGAAGAAGTTGAGACTGAGCATGCAAACTAATTAACTTGAGAAGAAAAACAAATGGAAATCGGAGTACTAAGTAATGAAGAAGTTGGGTAACTTGTAACCAATGAAGGGTGATGTCTTTGTATGCTAAACTGTGTAAATAGTGGAATGTTTTGACAATCAGGGAGCTAGGCAGTTGTGGGTCACCACCTAGCTCCCTACTTTGCACAAACTAGAATGAAGAAATAAGGAATACCTCGACTCAGCGTGTGAATTGGTGCTGTGTGCCAGGTAACAAACTTGCGTACGGGACAAGAGTTTCTTGAAACTATTGCACTTTGCATCACACACTTTGTGTATCCCTTTGCTGTTCCTGCACTGCCTCGTTTCATGCCAGCTTGATTAAACTTGTTTAATGTGGTGTTTTCACATTAGTCACTTGAGTACACAGTGCAATGTGCTCTTGTAGTCTTCTACCCAAGGAACTGTTTAGTAAAGTGCAGATGGTAGAAGTCAACTGACAATCTCCTCTCGTAAGTTTGCCCCAGCTTTGTGCCATATATGTCTATAGTTAAATCGCCAGTAATGGGACAATGCTGAATGTCAGTTTTATTCATTATTATCTTAATTTAGGCTACCCAGTATCTATTAAAAAGGCATGCCTGTACTGTAAGTTGAAGAAACTAGCAAGAAGAAATAAAATCACCAGGTTGAAGTGGGTGGGTGGGTAGGTTATTGCATCCAGTCCTTATGACAGAATGGAATGTGATCCTGCTTTCTAAACCGTGGAAGAGGTTTAGATTTTATGCATGCTTTCCCTTGCTTTGTTTTCTGATTGAAACTCCCACTTGGAGGGCTGACTATGTGAAGTGGAGGCCAGCTACTGGCTCTCCAGTCACACTGAGTTCATAAGCAATTCAAATGCAGACTCTTCTAGACATACATTCCTGGGTGTGGGAGTAAATAAGATTGCTGATGACAGGCTTTGGTAGCTTTTCTGAAACGTAGCCAAAAGCCAGCCCTGGAGTCTCAGAATCCCTGCAGAACCACCATCTCCGGTCTCCTCTGTAATGTATCACCCATGCCTCTCCATGGAATGCAATGTGTATCTCTCAATTATGTAGCAGTTTTGATATACGGGTACCAGGGTGAGGGAAGTTGGCTGCTTCTACTGTGCAGACTTTCTAGCTTTGGTGATGTTTCTCAAGCGGAGCAGATCGATATTCTTAGTCTGAGTCTTTAAATGAAGCCATTGCACTACAGTCTTCTCCCTCTCTAATGTATGATGCTAGCAGATCCATATTGGCAAGAAAATATCTGTAAACACTTCAGACTCTATACTAAGACGAGTTTCTTCTTTTCTTCTTCTTTCCATCTAGAGAGATATTCTGTCTCTGAGGCCCCTTTCCCCTTCTCCCCCTTCCCCTCCCCTCTCCTCCTCCCTCTTTCCTTCCACGCACACACCCTCCCCTTCCACCCCAGTAACATTAAATGAGTTGATCTTTTTGCAACGATAAAGATTAAACAAAGCTTTGATGAGTCAATTTTTCATTATCATGAAGACAAGCCTTTGATCTTAGCCAAGGTGTGATCTCTGAGAGTCGCTCCTGGTATGCCACAGATACACTCCACCCATTTCTCAAGAATCTTCATGATCTCCAACGTGACACCAGTTCAATATGGCCAGTGCGTGAAGTTATGGACTGGATATACATAGGCGGCTCACTAGGACAGTGAAGTAATGGGAGACGACTGAGTAATGGCACAGTTTGTCAGATGTGTAAGTTATTGTAAAACATAGATCTCGTGCGGTGCTCACTCTGTTAAGAGAAAAAGCATTCCAATACCATTATATGGATATATGACTGTCAGAGACCTCTTGGGTCACCAAGTCCTGTCCCCTGTTAGCAAAGACAACTGTTGTATGCAATGCTTTCTGTAAAAGTCATACAAAAAGATGTTTTACGGATAAGTACAATAAATGTAATCTGTAGAAGAAATGAGTCAAATCCAAGTAATATATAGTTTACTGTTATTCTGAAGCATGTGCTTATACACCAGCCTTTAGAGACAGACTAGTGAAAGGAGATTGCAGAAATTTTGAGTTGAAAAGCAACTTTACAAACCAGGTATTGTACAGCTGTACATTAAACAGTTTCAGACTTTTCTAATGATATATTCCCTCAGGGAGAAAGAATTTCAAAGTCAGATATGAAGCTTAAAGTTGCTGAAGTACTACTGAACTTGATGTGAGTGGAGATACGATGCATAAAGTTTGGAAAATACACCTGTTTAAATTACTTACAGGTGCTTCTGTGATCTGCTCTTTTGCTTATTTTAATCTTCATATCAGACATCATGCTGATAAGTGTTAGTTTTCCCCTGGTTTAATAAAAAGCTTTCTCTTCTTTTTGCTCAGTTATTATAAGAATTAAGTCTCTAGAATTTTTATTTGGTAATGATATTTCTTTTCTAGTCGTAGCATCACTGTGTACACTACCTTCTTTATAATTCAGGTAATTATGTAAACAAAGAAGGGACTTGTGAAGAAAGGGCACAAATGTAGTTTTGCCTGTTAAAATTTTCTTTCTGGTACAATCTTCAACAAGCAGAATCCTAAAATTGCATTGCCTGCATTTCATTCTAGTATCTCAAGTATGTGCTGCAGCAAGTACAGCAAAATTGGGTAAAGGACCAGACAGATCAAGAAGGAGACAGCTAACATTATAACTTTAGAAAGTCATAGCATTAATATTAATTAAATTTATTTTTATTTTATTTATTTTCATAATGACATCTTCTTTTATTCACTGCAAGGTACAGGTACCCCACATTAGGAACTTTTGAATTAATGTTTTAATAAAATACAGCTGCTGTTACAACTATTTTGCTTTTAGATCGTGCAGGGAGCGGAGTACAGAAAATATGTTTGTTCATAAACACCCACATTATAGACATTTAAAGCTGGGTGAGACAAACTCCATTACTAGTGTTGTGGTTGGGGGTTCTCCTCACTTCTTTGTTCCCGGGTTGCTATCAAATGATGTAAATTACTCTTCAGACTCACAGTGTCTATTCCAGCTTATCTGAATGTCTGAACACATTGAGGATGCCAGAAGGGAAGGATGGAAACCATGTATTTGATGACTGAGTACATGAGGCTTAGTACACGGAAATATTTGTGTTTCCCTCTTCCTCCACACATTGCAGGGAATTCACACTTGCTATTTCACGGAAAGAGTAAGAAAAATATCAGCAATTTACAAACTGATCAAACAGGAACAGCTGTTTTTAACTAAGTACCCGTTATTCAGATTGTCCACCCAATGATAAAGTTCAATGCGACGCTATAGTATGTTATAGAAAGAAAGCCAGTGTCCTGGGTTGTTGAGCCTGAGGTGGCATTTGAAACCTGTTCTTGCCAAAGTGACATCCTAATCATTTAATGTTAGTGGCAGACTCCTAAGAATTCTGTTTCTAATATTTCTTCTGTTTAGAAGGATACTGCATAGCAACTGGTAAGCCTAGAAAGCAATTGTAGAAGTAGAAAAAAGATGTGTTATCTCTTTTTTCTACTTCCAGAAGTTACTTGCTGATTTATTGCATCAAGGCAGTATTATACTGTAAAAATATTTGAATGTTTCTTATTCAAAACAACCACAATCTTCTTTTTAAAACCTAACTTATGCATCACATGTTCTCATTTTTATCATGAATGATATGCAATGTAATTCAGATGTCTTACTTATGATTCTCTTTCTTTCTTTCCTTTTGCAAAGTTCTCCTTAATGCAGTGTGGTTTACTCAGCTTCTGTGGTTGACACAGGAGTAGCAGCTACAGCTGGTAGGAAGAGTGACAGTTTTAATACAGTCTAGGATTTGATTATCATGCAGTATAGCTCCAACCTTACACTGTAGTGACTGAGTTGTGTAATGTAAAGCCTAAACTTTTGCCAACTGAGCTTTATAGTGTGTATTTTTTATTATGCAAATAGTTCTAGTGTTTGGAAGGTCTGGTCATAAGCCATGTATTGAAACTGTATTTATATAAAAGCCAGAAAATAAATATGCCTGATTAGAAATAATTATGCCTGATTAGAAATGATGTGAAGATATGGACAGACATAGATGACCTATTGTACAAGCAACAACATTACCAGTAGGGAGATAATGTAAATGCATGTTTTTGATATACTTGCATATTTAGTTGACTAAAGACTGTCAGAAACAACCAAACAAAAAGATGACTTTCACAGCCTTATTGTTTTCTATTGTATGTTTCTTAAAAGCAAAGAAAGCTAGGAAACTGGTCTGCATGAAGATTTCTTACTCATTTTTGAAATCCACACTCAACAGTTTAAAACAAGTGGTCTGGAAAGGAGTTCGATCTGCATGTCTGACATGCCCATAGTAATTAGTTCCCAAGTAGTGTAAAATGTTCAACTCCAGCAGAAGAATTTTAATTTTATTTCAGCCATTCTTTTCAAGGGTAACATGTCAAAGCTTAGCACTTTGCTCTGGATTCAGTTCAGTTGGCTCACAGCCACCTAAAGTCCAGCTTTCCCATCCGTTGTGATCTAATGCATGAGAATGAGTTATGCAGTTCAAGATGAAATAAAATCTATAACCCTACCACTGGTCAGAATTTTGATTTAGTCAATATGGTGGGAAATATTATTTATCCTGAAAACTGTGCAGGCAAAGATCTAGCCCAGGTTTCTTAGTTAATAAAATACAAGATGAATTGTTTCAAACACTATTTATTTACTTATACAATCAAATTGTTTCAGCCATTCTTGCATGAGAATTTTCTGTAAAGTTCAACTCATAGTAATATTGAAAAAAAAAATTAAAAAATATTTGATTTAGATCAGAGTATTTAGTTGTGCTTCACCATGTGTAAACATGTCAAGACTTTGCTCACTAAAGTCACCTGGAAAAATGACACAAAGACTAAGACATATTCATATTTGGGAAGGTGCGTTATTGCAAGAGATTCTATTAATGTATTTGTGACTGAATTTTAGGTTAAGAAGTCAGTATGACTTCTGAGGCAACACGTCAGAAATATTATTCTAGATGTCAGTGAATAAGTATATGAAGAAACTTTGTGGACTGTCCCTTTTGTGGAGAATCAGGATATAAAGAAATCTATGAAAACATAGGATCCAGTTAATAGAACAAAGATGGAAGTTCATTTACAGACAAAAATTGTAACAGTTCTTACTGGAAATCAGACAGCAAGTGCTTCATTTTCTTTCTCTAACATGGTCTATTTTTAAAATACTGAAGCCGTTTCTTCACAGGTAGTCTTTAAATAAAACTCCATTTTTATTGGGAAATTTTATTTAAATAATGCGATAAATGTTTATTCGCAGCACGTTTCCCTGAAGAGTGTTGTCTAAAAGAGAGGAGAAAATGGAGGAACAAGAAAATAGGAAAAAAAAGAAAAAAAAATCTTGCTTTTCCAGCTTTATTGTTTCTACCATACCATTGATTACCAATATTTATCCTCAGACTGTCCTCACGTAATTACTCTTACAATCAATGCTTAAGAGAGAAATCTAAGGTGGTGTCCTTTACAGCTGTAGGACCAGTGTAGAAAAAGGACTACCTGAACAACTATATCTCAATTAATTATCTGTCCTTTTTTTCATTGCTGATTTTAATATCAAAAAAAACCCTATCAGAACTGAATAGTCCATGGCCAGACCACAATAGTTTGCACTTTGCTGCCATACTGTTGCCATATATGTGTTAAATACTTTGCTCCTGCATTCTTTGATCTGTCCTCTGTTAAAATTCATCTGCAATTTTCCTAGAATCTAAGGTTTCGGTGCCTGGCCAGCACAGCTATACAGGCCAGCTGTTGGAATTAGGCAGAGAAAAGGTCCCTATCGAGGCACTAAGACGCATGTCCAAGCACTTTGTCTAGGCTTCAACTGGGAGTTGAAAACCTTAAGAAGTCTGAAGATTTTAAGATATCTGCACAGCTACTTGAAAGGTTATCTGAAGGGATCTAAAACTCCTAAACTTAAAAATGAGGAGGGAAATGTCAAAGGACAGAAGCTACAGTGACAGGCAAGATAAATAATGGAACAAGCAAAATACTGCATATTAATCACTTTGCTTTGGGTTATATTCACATTAAAGCAATGGTTATTTTTCATTCTTAAACATAGAAAGTAGGAGGCAGTGTCACTTCTTAAATATTTGTGGTCATTTCCATTCTTTTTAATATTTTGAAATTTCAGGCAGAAGAAATTTCTTTTACCATAGACTTGGTATTCTGGAAGGATTTCCCTGAAGTGATCTGAGGGAATTGATTAAGGTATTTGCACTAAGTATACCAATATTTTCTCGGTGTGCTACACTTTTACATATACATACTTAAAGGTTAATGTTTCATTCGACTTTTAAAAAAATTATTTATTTTAGGATTGTGTTTAAAAACACTATTTCATTAAAATATAGATCCAAAATTCTTTTTCAAGAGGAAGATACCCTCCAACAGTGAAATGATATTCATTTATTCATTTTTAAGTTACTGGGAAAACTGTGAAAAATAGATAACAGGCTGATTAAAAAATATATGTTCCTTTTTTTTAAATTTTATTTGTTTTGCCAATAAAATAAAGTTTTCAGAAAGCTCTGCTTTTTTTTCGTTTAATGTGAGTGTATCACCAAGCCATTCTCCAGTCTGTCAATAACAGAATGGTGGTACTTAGTACAGAATTCTTACATACACTGGTAAATATCTATGGAGCAGTCCAACCTTCTCTACTATTTTTCAAAATTCCCAGATGTGCCAAATACACTGCTTGCATCCACATCAGCTCTACTGTTAAAGTATGGTTTATTCAGCAGGTGCAGTATATTCATTTGTCCAGAATTTCGGGGTTTGTAGAATTCACCGCTCACCAATTCTGCTGTATGCGGGATACCAGATGTGCTATTAGTGCCTGGCCATCACTTACACTTGAACAGAGAACGCCAGCAGAACCTGTCCAGATCACTGTCAAACACGCCTTACAAACACCTTACCCCGGCAGCACGAAAGAGGAGGAACATACCAAGAATTTTTAAGGAATGAGGTAATACAATTCAATTTAGTCGTTGACATGAGCGTTCAGAGGGATAAGACAGCGGTAAGGTCAATAGAGTTAAAAGCTTTTTGTTTGCTGAAGAATCTCCACCTGATCCCCGTAGCTGTGGTAAAGCTGTGCTGATCCAAACCTTTTTGCACACTGAGCTGCAGAACGTTCCACCATCACCTTGTTGTCTGAACGCTTGCAAAATTTCTCTGAGCCAGGCTTCTCTCATGCAATTTCAAGCTTAATTTAACTCATTTTACAAACAGGCGTAATAGAAGAATGCCACATCCCATAGCAAACAGAACTGAGCACATGTTGGGTGACTGACTGTGTGTTTATTTAAGTAAATTCACTGTGGCTCTGTGGCCCCTACTTTAAATACAAATTATTCCAGACAGTTGTAATTAGGTCATGGATGATGAGCTGTATTTTACATTTTTGTTTTTCTTCTTCTCAAAGCAGATAAGGCGGCATCAGCACTAACCAGTGGACCTTGCTTTTCTACACTATGGTTAACTATGCTACTCTCGTCTCAATATTTAGTTTTTATTTGCTTCCTCAGCTCTCCTCCTCTCTCAGTGTTTACCTACAGCCTTTCCCTGAAACAACATCTTTATTAATTTAAGAAGCTTCTAGAGGTTCTTGGGCATCCAGGTAAGAAACACTAAGTAATTTTTGAAGCATCCACGTCTTCAATAAGTCTCAGAAGCAAAGGTTCAGAAATGGGTAACAGTATAGCAAGCACAGATGTTAAACAACATTCAAAGTAACAATTCTGTGGACAATGGCCTGTTTGCAATTTATATTGAGTATTTAAGCATTGCTGCAAGTCTCACTCCCAGACTTTAAAATTAGTTGTGTTGGCAGATGGGTATTTTTGCCATAAATACAAGAAAAGTTCCCTGAAGCTGGAGTTAAAGATGCTACTCTGCAGAACTCATCTCAGATGCTGTTGCTGGCTTGTCCCCTTTCAAGCAGAGTATAAGAAAATCTCTCTGAGTTCTTAGGCTGGAGATTTATACTCTGTTCTTTGATTTATATTTGTTCACTGATTTTGTTTTCATTTTTTTTCCGAACTACCAACACTTATGTGTCAGGAGGGAAAAATATAAGAGAAGGCAACAATGATAACGTGAAGCTCACTTGGAGTTGTAAATTAAAACTAGTTACGTAAATAAAGTGCATTACAAAAGTATTTCTGTTCTAATATGTGGTGGAACCAGAAATACCAAGTTTTGTAACAACCCTCCTACCTGTTCGCTTTTCCTTTCTGAAATAAATAATTTGTTTCAGACCAGAGACAAATTCTCTGAGCTGGCTCCACCCCTGACTTTGGAGCTTTTCAGAATCTCAAAGCAATTAGTACTCAAGAAGGTCCCCATGATGGAAATTTTTATTTATTGATGTCTCAAACTCACACTTCTAATGAAGACTAAGGATATAAACCATAAGGCTTGACTTTGCCAGGCACAAGTGAGAAATATTTCCCATATGTGTCCACAAGCTGAGAAACGGACGTAAGACCAGGAACGGCAGACGATACTGAAATTCAGAATGAAGATAATTGCTCGTTAGGAAAAGGGAGGCAATGGGAGTATTGCTTACAGCATTTAAAATGTTCTGTATGTTTTAATTTCATTGCAAATTGAGAATGAAACAGACTTCCATGCTCCATGGCATTTTCATGTGCAGATTAAAACATTTTAAGTAATAAAGAGTAATGCAAATAAATTGGTTTTTTTCCCCTGAAATAAACTCTTTTGTAGATTTTCAAATCTGAAAAAAACCCCAATCAGTCCCCAAACAATGATGCCAGCTATGGACCTCACAAATGGGCAAAACTGAATTACAGGATGTATCTTTGAAAATTATCTGTATTCTTCATGGAATTCTCTGAGTGTTACGTATGCTGTAGCCCTTAAGAAAATATTTGTGAAAAAAGGAGATTGTATGTGTGAACTGTGAACAATAATTTTGAACTTTCTTTCATTATTCTTAAAAGGTCTGCTTCTTTCTAGTTCTACTTCACAATGTAGGCATGTTGTTTTATTTAGAGTTCTTTTTGTTATCTTGGACTTAATAAAAATATAACAATATCAATATTACACTGATGTGTATGCAGCTCCACAATGGAACCCAGCCTGAGCTGAGTAACAGCCTCTGTGGTTCCTGACGAACGGACTGCCTTGCCTGTACCCTTCCCTACGTTTTGTTATTTCAATTTAAGGGCTGTCCTATACTATACACTTATACACTAGTATGGATTCCCATGGCCTTCTCTTCAAGCTCAAAAGCTTTTGTATGACCTAGCTGCTGTCAACAACAGGAAATAAAGCAGACTGTTTAGGGTGATCCTTGTAAGACCAGTCACTTCAATGAATAATTCAAAATCTTAACATATTTTCTCAGTATGGATCTGAAAAAAAAAAAAAAATACAAATAGTGCAACAGCTTGTGGGACTCTGCTAATGGGAATAGTTCTCTGCCACAGGAAAGGCTTTTGTGTGTGAGATTCCTGAGTTAGAGAGAGGGAATGAGCAGCAGGAGGGAGAGGAAATAGTGGTGGCAGAAGAAAGTCCGATCTTCCTTGGAGACAAGACTGGTAATAAAAAGTATTTTCAGCATAATGAATCTGAATGGCAATGAATCAAATAGCACCTAACTGTGTGAAACAGGTTATAGAAAATAGAATTTTTTGTACCTAGGATTTACCGTTCAGACCGATGCAATATGTAGAACTGCCTCACAGAGGAAAAAGTGGAGATTTATAGAGGAGTAGTTTTGCTAACAAGGGGAAAATGTAAACCACATCACGTTTAGACAGCGTGGAGACCAGCCTGGGCCCTGCAGGCAGCTAAGCAGGCAAAAGGGAGGTTGCCCAAGAGGCAGATGGTGAGGGATCAGAAAATATCTATGTCACTGCTGTGACATTTGCTTAGGGAGAGTCCTCAAAACCGATCACGGCAGCTCAGGCGAGGTTGGAGGTGTGTGAGCAGCAGCCACAGCTGGCTGCCACCTCAGTGTGTGCTGCTTCCCCTGCAGCAGGAGCTCGCTCTCCCAGGGCTCTCCTTGGAGCACCTTCCCCACTGCCTGTTCCCTGCGGGTCTATTCTAGCAGCAAGGGCGGCTGACCCTGCTCTTTATCCTCAAGTAAGCAAAACATTCACATGCTTTGCAATGTGGTTTTTTGTTCCTTTTTTTTTTTTTTTTTTAAATCTAGGGCTTCATTTCACGTATTTTCTCACCCCCATGTACTGCACTGCTAGAAGTGTATGTATTGAACGCCTCCTTTCAAATCGAAGCAAATGCAGCTGGCACGTGAAACTGCGTGCTAAGCAACCATGAGTGTACTGCACCCAGATGCAGCTTAAGAGCAGAAGAATTCCAGAAAACCACTTTGAAAGAGATAAGGGAATGAGGTCCTGCCTGAAGGAACCCTTCCAGGAACAAGGAAATGGTCAAACCATTGCCATAGCCCTCTAGCCGTGACGTCTCGTGCAACCGCTTGAGCTCAGTCCAGCTTCTGACTTTGGTAGAAGGTGGGTTGGATCCTGTGAGAGTGTTGTGTATTGCTGTATCTAAGTTCACGGAGAAGGATCAATTAATAGAGACAGAAGTCATTAAACTGTTCCTTTTGCAGAGCTGTTAAGCAGTTCACTAGTGTGATCACTGGTATCTAGTTCCAATATATGAGACTTTCCAAAGTGAAAAGGTAAAAATTCCTCGTAAGTTCATAGAGTAGTGATGGACACACTGAATAGTAGAAGTATCTTACTTGTAAGTAGGAAATTCTAAGCTACTTCTGAAGAGGTATTACAATGGCTAGTAAGGAATCAGGAGCTGAGTTCACAGAAGGCAAGACGAGGCAAGGTAAGGCAAGGACGATCAAGGAAGAGAAAGAAACCAACCAAGTCTTCTAAGTATGCATCTGGCTAGTACGTATGAGCCAAAGGAAACTGATTCAGTGTCCTGCTTGGAACACGTGTATACTTGTAAATTTGTTAATAGAAAGAAATTTAGCTAACCTAGCATTTTAAAGCAGGCGCTTTGCAAGAAATTATTGATTATTACACTGTAGTAATATATCCCAAAGCTCACATATTTCTCATGAAAACAAGTCACAAAAAGTAGAAGTTGAAAATCAGTCAAAGTCATCTCTAACAGGAGGCAAGTATTTATACCTGAATTCTCTTGTTGGTTTATCAAAACAGAGAAAAAGAGCACATGTCTGTATTTATAGCAAAGAGCTTATCTATCAAAAGAACAGCTGGCTATTATTTAATGACTAAAATTCCAGCTCCAATTATATAAAGTCTCTGTTTTGTTCTATGATGCTTCTATCTGATTAATTAAATGTATGAAGAATGATTAATTGATTCATCAATTATTTGGTTATTGCAGCCTCTCTCCGGATATTTATTTTTATACTTATCTCTATGGAATAATCACTTCCAAATTTCAATGCATTCATTAGTGATGAAAATTAATTGAATCTTTTAGAGTATTTTTACTTCATCTTTTTACCATGAGTTCCCTGAGTCATGTTTTCAGATGTAATCAGAAGTGGAAAGGATGACTCATCTTAGTTCAAAAAAAAAAAAAAATTGGTCATAGGACATACAGCTGTGTATTTCAATGTCTAGATATCATAACGAAGCCACACAAAGATTCAGACGTGTGCCTAAGAGTCACTACTAGTGTGCACAAGTGTATGGGGAAAGATGCTGCTGGACATGCAGATGGCAAGAAAGAAAAGGTCCTCAGTGTGTTGGCAGCATCTTCTGGCTTCTCAGGACTCTGCCTGAAGAAATGGTTTCAGGATGTGGCTTCACACCTCATCTTTCATTTCATTCTCGCCATTCTTTGAATGGTGAACGGAATATGGCCTAAAGCTCCCTAGAATGGCACCATACCCCAGGTCTGCCCGAATCAGCAGTGAGAAACTAGAAGCCTACGGAGCTTTAGAATTGACCGAAGTTAATTGAGTACCCTAAATTTTAATTGAATCAAATCAGCTTACTAAAAGATATATGGAGATGACTCAGAGTGTTGTAGAACCTGGATTTTGGAATATTACTTATTATTTTTCTGTATACAGAACTGAATTTAAAAGTATATAAATATATCTTGGATGGAGGTGAATGATTACGTGTGGTATAATCACATGGAGAGAGAGACCTGCTGAACAGCCAAGCAGTAAAGAACAGTTGTTTTACCTGCACCAGGTGTTACTTCTCAGTGATTAATAACAGCAACGAGAAACCGTGGGACAGCTTGCTTCCTACTGGGTGTACTTACGTAGCACTTGAGCCAGTACAAAGCGCTCTAAGCTTTGAACCAGCAGTAGCTAGTATATACTGAACATGATTACTGCATATATACATTTTTAAAAGCCCTAGACTTTTAGGTTATATTATTACTAAAATTTTCATCAGGGATGGAGGAGTAAGTCCAAGCAAAATCAAGATAATGCTTTAATAAAATAAAAAAAAAAACCAACCACCTCTGACCACGCTGAATTTTCCCAAAGAGAATTTAGCTGTAGAAAATAAGGGTGTTTGACCCAGGCAACTGTCTACTTCTGCTTTTTATGGAAAAAAACCAGTCCAAATCAACTAGCTGTGTTTCTTATCTGTAACACAGCTAAAAAGAAGCGAAAGGCCGTTTTTCTTTCTGATACACATCCACAGACAGAACCAGTAGAAAGGCAAATTTAGCAAGTGGCATGTTCCCTCAATTCCAGAGCTTCTCTTTGGAGCATATTTGAAATAAGGTGTTTTCTGTCACTCCTTCCCCTTCTCCCTGCCTTTTCTTTTCCCGGATTAGAAACACTGAAGGAGTGGTTCGAGCACTGTAAGAGTACCCCGTGGGCACTCAGGTGCGGTAGGAACTTACATTGTGGTGGCCCCGTTGCATTTTGATGTGTAAAAAGATTGCAAGACATCAGATGGCTGCACCATTTCTCCAGTTCTCACTGGCTTCGGTGCGGAGCTACAAAGAAGGTACTCTGCAGAATTGCTAACTGCCAGTATTTCCCAGATTTGACCCTTCGGCAAAGTGCTTTCTGGCAGTACTACAAAACAACAACAAAACCCCACTAATTTGTTTTGAAGCCAGATTCTTCAGCAGTTCACATTACTCCCTAACTAACAGTTGAGCTTTGCTGCAGGCTAAGCATTTGTTTATATCACTCTTGCTTCATTTGAAAGGAGTGTCAACATAAAAAACATAGAGTTCTACAATGGGGTATTGTGAAATACTAAGGGCTGCGAGATTATTTGGTATGGTAATGGGCAAAAGTCTAGAAAAATGGGAAAAAACGAAAAATGTTTACTTGTCGAAGCAAAAAAAAATTTATGAAGAAAAGGAGTCAATGACAGAAGTCTCCTGAATACAGCCAGCAGTTACAATTCAGCCTAACTTTGCTGGTTCTTGGTTACTGATAATCAGTTGTTGGTCAACGTATTTTTTAATCAATCTGGTTTTGTTATAAATACCAAAACTATAGTGTTTATAAACAATAGAAAAATAAATAAGCTACCAAAGTAAAAGGCAGAGCTTTGATTTAGTAGGTAAAACTAATAGTAAAATAGTAGTAATAGCAAAATAATAAATCAATCAATCTTTCTTTTAGAAGGAAATTCACATTTGGAGGGGTGTGGGGGGATGGATTTCTTAAATTCCCACTAGTTACCTGTTGCCATTGAGGTTACTGGCAAGGCTGTCACAGACTTCAGCAGAAACTGCATTAAACAAGGACAGAGGCCTTTTGAAAATTCCATTTGTATGCGACACAGGAACAGAAAGAAGTCGCCAAGGAATACAAAATATTATAATGTATAGTATAAAAAAAAAAGTGAAAGAATTGCAAGGTTCCTCCCATCTGATATTTGTGTTGAATTTTAAGCCCTAGGCATACAGTTCTGGAAACCAGTGGGAACTTCTTTACTGACTGCAAAAAGAATTTAGATGATCCTGTTTTTAATAGAACCTGGCAGATTTTGTCTGATTTTGCCTCTGGTCAAACTGGGTGATATTTTTATTGTTTTCATTCCAAGCAGGAGTTGTCTCATTAAAGAAAATAACTGCATTCAACATCATGTCGGAGGTAAATTTATTTCAGAGGCAGCATTTTCTTGTGGTCCAAAGCAAGGAAGAGAGGAGAAAGCTATTAAAATCTTATCTACTTTATACTTTATTCAGTGGAGTCTCTCACTGAGAAAGATGTGAGCAAAGACAGAGGTGGCCACTTTGTGTCTTATCACTACATTTTTAGAATACCTATATCCATACCTCTGTATCTATATAGAGATACAGTCCATCCGTCATGTAAAAATTACCACAGTTTCACATATATGAGATGGAAGATCTATGTGAAAACAAATCTTAAAACTCCATGATTCGGCCATATTTTGACTATTAGAATGTGCTGATAAAAAATGGAAAAGCTACCTCCAAACTTTGGGGTTTTCCCAGTAGATGATCATAGCTGCTGTCAAGTGGGTTACATGGCTCAAAATCTATGCATGAAAATACAGTATGGATTTGAATTTCATAAAATATGTATAGATTTTTTGGATAATGATGTGATAACAAGGACCCTTATGTGCTTCCCACCAAAACCAGAGGAACCATTATTTATGACTTCCATAAAATCTAGTTAATAACCAGTGTTGTTCATGATTCTTTCTTAAAATACGTACCAAAGTATTTTTAGGCTGTGGTAATCAGAAGAATCTGTTAAGAATATTCTGTATATTATATATATATACATACAACATAGATAACATGTAAAATCTATGTTAAGAATAATCTGTAAGCTTCCAAAAAAAGCTCAGGAAGAACAGACAATGAAAGAGAAATGCAACCCACCAGATCTTACAAATCCACACATCTCCCGAAGTACCTTAGTCACTGTAGGAGCAGACGGAGGGGAGCCCACAGCTCTGGTCTGCCTTGTGTCATCCAGAAACACAGCGAAGCCCATTCACAGGCTAAATCCATCCTGCTCCCCCAATGCCATTCCACAAGTGCACACCTGAGTATATGTTTCATTAGTATTACTTTGACCTTTAAAACAGAAGTAGAATCAGGGCTAGAGAAAATCCATCCTGAAAGAAAAATCTGTGCCTTCATGAAATTTTAAAAATAAATGCTTTTGTTATAGAAAACACCAACTGAATAGCCCGAGAGATACTGCTAACTCAGATAAATCATGTCAGTTCAAATGCAGAGTAAATAAATCCTATCACATTTTTCCACATTTCACATCAGAACACTGAAATTGACGCATAGCTAACGATGTATTTCCACAAGGACAAAAAGATGGTGCTTTCCCTGAAGCACCCCATCCTTTCTTCTTACCACAGACGATACAGCAAAGGCAGTTAAGGGTGAAAAGCAAAAGAATGTCATGTGGCAAAAAGCCATTGAAAAATTTTTGTCATTGCATTTGGAAGGATCTTGTGGAAGCTGGGATTCTAATGATTGGTTCAAATAAAATTCTTCATAATTGGCACTTAATATTGACCAAAACTTTTCTGTCAGATTTCTGGTCTTACATACGGTGTTACTTACCAAAAAGGCACCTTGGGGAACTGAGTTTCGTCAGTTGAGCCTGCATGGCTCTGATTCATAGAATCATAAAATCATAGAATCATAGAATGGTTTAGGTTGGAAGGGACCTTCAAGACCATCTAGTTCACTCCCCTGCCACAGACAGGGACACCTTCCATTAGACCAGGTTGCTCCAAGCCCCGTCCAGCCTGGCCTGGAACACTGCCAGGGATGGGGCAC
>JAVJGI010000063.1:69146009-69179227 GCA_035590275.1 Ibycter americanus
ATGTCCTAAAAGTAGAAAGGAGTCAAACTCATGACTTGTGCACATATATAATCATTTTATAATGGGTGTACAGTACTGTGAAAACCAAATGCCTGTATATTATTGAGAGCAAGAACGCTTTTCCATGTGTGGCTGTTCAGAAGATCAATCTGGCAGCACGTTTCTTAGAAATGAATCAGAAAAAAAATAGTATCTTATATCTCAGTCAAAAACAAAATGAGGTTTTTGTGAGGTTTAAACATATGGATCATGTGCAAGGGTGTGGGAGAAGCACAGACTGAGGAAATGTCAGAAAACATATATAGTATAAACAGCATACTTTAATGCTACAACAGCATAAGGCTAAGAATTCTACCTGGTGTACAAAAATTCAAAAACATTTAGAAATTCAGTCCTGCAAATACATATATAAAGTCATATTTTTTTTTCATATGACTATTTTTTACAGATTAAGAGCTCTCACTTTGTATAAACATAAATTGATATAAATGTTAGTACAGCACATATGCACGGGCTGTATAAAGCTACGATATTAAGGAAGGTGTACGTAAACACATCCACATAGGCACAAAAGCAAGTCACTATTTTGAATCTCTCCCCATTTTTTCTATAAGCATTTATGCTCAGTCTCTGTGTTATTCATCCCCTTGTCCTCTGTACCATCAAGAATGATAAGGTAGAACAATTTCTCCTTTTAGAACTCAGTCTAGAAGTCCAGGTTTGCCTATCACATTTATTATCCTACGGACTGTCATTCTGTGAGAATTAGATCTTCAAGCTGGTAAACCTACAGCCATTCTAAACAGAAGTTTGAGTTAATGTTAGTACCTGGAATGCAAACAACCCTATTTGAAGTTGAAGATTTCAAACACAGCTAACTCTCCATCCTGCAGCCATTGCTGTTTTGCAAGGACATTGATACTGGACTTGATAAGTTCTCAAATGCTCAGTGGGACTGCCACATGGTCCAGGAGCATCAAATCGTCCCTCATGAAAGGAATGCACACATATGCAGAAACGGTCCACAAATCTTTAAGGCAGAGCCATCTTTACTGCAGCTTTTCTCGTAAGAACTCAAACACTTTACTAATATTTCACACTTAGAAGTTTTTTGCTTTAAACAGCAATGATGGTATTTTATTCTAATTATAACAGCTATTTCAGTGGTAAGATTTTTGACCTGTACCAGGCTGCCTGACCCTTCCTATCATCCGCCCAAGCTCATTTAGCATAGACATCCGAGACAGCCCTGCAGAATTTTCTGTTCACATACACTGAGCCATTAAGTTTTATAGGAAAGGGCAATGTTGGCTTAGGCACATCAAATAAACAGTGTTCATTAGAAAATGAGCATTCAAAAACCAGCCAGCCAGAGCCTAACAGAGTGCTATAAATCTATGAAAGCTTGTAGTAGTAACTAGGCAGTGGATACATTCAGAGCGGAACTGTGAAGTGGTTTACTTCTGTTTTCAGACTGTTGTGAAATTGATATTTCTATCTCACTTGAAGGGCTGATGATCAGACACTGAGGGGATAGCTGGTGCATAGGAGCTTGGTGACATCTCTGCGCTGAATCAGAATAAAAATTAAAATACAGCAGGGAAAGATGAAATTAAGAAAAGAAAAAAAAAGAAAGAAAAAGAAAGAAAGCTAGGATTCAGTCCTTTGATTCCAGAAATACTGCAAATTCTTCCCTACATCACTTGAGAACAAAGGGACATAGTGAGCAGGAATTTGTGATACATCATAAATATCACATAGGCGGTTTGCTGAAGACAAGTATTAACTTCCCTATTCTAGATGCCACATAGCCTTGACTTAGAAAAATAATGTCAGGATTCTACCGCATTTATTTGTCTTTGCTGGGAATGTTTTCTCTAGGATTTTATTTAATCACTGTAATAGGGGAGATGGCCTACAGAACGAAAAGACTAAAAACTAGCATCTCTACTAATGCATATTTTGTACTGTCAGTTTTTTAGGACTCCTTCCTGAACCACAAACTTTTTTGGGGAAATATGTTGATTTTATCCTAACTTTAGGCCACATGACAGAAGTAGGTGATTTTTTTCAGAAAAAAACATTTTTCACTAAAGGAGTGGATTTTAGATTGACTCAAATGTTCATTTAGAATTCACCAAATTTATAGACAGGAGCTAGATGACCTGTCAAAGTCCTTTCAAGTTCCTCATTTTATGAATTCTAGTAATTATTGCGATTGAGAAAAAAAACCCAAACACCTACAAACATTTTGAGCTGTTGGAGAGATTATTTTCTATTCTTCTAGTCTTGCATTTTGAAATGCACTTCAATTTATTAAAAAGGAATAAAAAAACACTTAGAGTGTGACGGTTTTTGCTGGATCAGAAAATATTTTTTCTCCTTTTCCATCAAGTTGAGAGGAAAATAAAATAACACTAAGGAATGGTTAGCTTGTAATTTCTAGTTTCTTTGAGTGTTACAAATAGATTTTAAAAAAAGCAGTCTCCAAACAACTTGCTTTATATCTCGTTCAACGACATAACTGGGCATTGTATATTGGACCAATTCACTGCCCATTGAAATAAAGATGCAGCAGCGCTGACTACCTCCTAGAGTCACTTTGGTCTCCTCCACCCTCTCACCCTCCCACACCCCAAAATTCTTATTCTCTCTTATTAACATTGCATAGACTTGTCTTGTTGTGCCTTTTTTAAAATTATTTGTATCTCATTGTTTCATAAGCTGCAGAGCCAATCTTTATTGCATTCTGAATAGTACGTATCTTCTGCCACAAGTTGTTTACACAATTATGATGCGGGCATTTGTAAAATAGGGCTCTGTTCATCTGAATAAAAATATCGGCATTTAATCCAAAAAATATTTACCTTCTGATTTAATAAAGTTGATGTTTCTGTAACGAGATTTCGAGGAATTTTATTATGTGGCTAATGGGACTGGAAAGGACCGTCAATCACTAAATATACTTAGCTATTGTTGTCACAGTAGCCACGTCTTACCATCTATTTCATAAGATAGGCTTTTGTCATTGATTAAATCTAAAAACCAGAAAATTCTCTTCTATCATGCAAGCAAATGCAAAACGAGATGTACCATGAATAGAAGGAATTTATTGCTCTTAAAGATGTTGTCTTTTCTGCCATGAGAATATTTCAGTACATATATATACCCCTCATTATGACAAAAGAAAATGTAATTGGTCTAACTTGGGGTTTTTTTGTTTGTTTGTTTGTTTTTCTAAATTAGTTGGACTCTATCCAGGAAATCTCTCCAAGAAAGAAATAACAAGCAAATAAACAAAAGCAATCAAGAAAGCTTGTTTCAGAATTCTAGCACGTAAACTACTTTATTCTTAATTGAGGAATTAAGAAGACACAATAAAGACCTCATCAAGGTGTGTGGTTATAGGCATCCAGTGGGAATATGCGCACGTTTCTGAGGAAAGACGAGTAAATGCTCACTCAGTTTTGAGTCAGTTTTCTCTGTTCATCAAGTCAACAGAAAATGAACACAGGTGCATAAACACAGCTTTTACTCCAAGGTTTGAGGATGGGGTTTTTTTTTCTTTTTCTTTTTTCTTTTTGAAGCTCAGTTTACATTATTCACTTTTCATCAAGCTGTGGTAATTCCAAGCAGAAAACAGAAAGCAAACATGTTAACATAGTACAAGTTCTGTTTCAACAGCAAAGATATTGTGAATAAAATGATTTGAAAAAGATGTCACATGCTTTGAGTTTAACATGACTTTTTCCTAATTAAAGAAAAACTAAAAGAAAAAAACTCGGGATCTGGCCCAACATTACTTCATGTCTCTGCAGTGAACAATTATTCATAAGTAATGTGGAAGGTAAATAACAGAATATTTTAATCATGCCTTACAGATGGAGAACGTTATTCTCCTTTATATTTCTAAAAGGTTTGAAGCAATCTTTGCATTGTCCTGAATCTGGACTTCTAGGGTATGAGAAAGTGTTTATTCTACATAAGATGGTGAGACCTTCAGGTCTTGCTTTGGTAAAATTATTCTGGCTCTTTTGCAGATGTCAGCACTCCTTTGGGTTGAATTCTACCTTCAGGGCAGTCTTCTTTCTCCAAGCACACCTCTAATTTGCTCCACACTTGTGTTTCTGAGAACATTCTCATCTCTCTTTCCCTCTCTCTGGACTCCCTGTGAATATGTGGAAAGGGAAGGTTTTGCCTTGGTGTGTTGGAAGCCTGGTAAGGATAAAAAGATGAATTACTGACAGCACTGGTATGAACAAATAAGAATTTCTCCGTGTCTTGTATTCAAACTAGTTTTTCAGCATCAAGCCTTCAACAGAGACAGCACAAGAGCTGGAGATTTGGAGAATCGGGTTCAGACCCTAAAGTCTTCTCAAACTTATACAAAAGGCTTATGTATAAGCAAATTGTGCAGTGTCCCGTTAACTCTGCAAAGTTAACCCGTGTCTGGTTCCCCTGTGAGCTTGTCTGAGGGATCTTTCTCAATCATTGCAAACAAAGATTTGGGAGGTTTGTTGGGAGTGCAATAGCAATGGCTGAGACAGAAAGGCCAGGCAAAAATAAAAATCTTTGTAACTGTTATGGGTCTAGCTGTCTGGTTGCATTCCCATCAGTTTCTTCAGTTTGTTTCTGCACTGTTCATTTTTTCTTGAATATGGGGCTTTATGCCAATTGTCCTGGAATCTCCTTTCATAACCTGTAGCCCAGCTCCTTTAATAATTTCAAGTCAAGCTGCAAATTGTTCAAGTCTCTGTTTTGTTTCTCTCAATCAAGCAAGCAAATATCACAATTTTCAGCAACATAAAAGCCAGCAGAGAATGAGGAAGCATTACCAGAGCGGGCATGTAGGAGTTATTATTGTTTATTTCAGTTTATCTTTTACTTCATTAGTAAATATAGCTTCTGTAAGTATCTCTGGAATCTGGGATAGACTCAGGAATCCAGCAGGAAGTCCAGTTCTTTAGGAAAAAAAGATAGGAAAACTTTATTTTAAAATATACCTTCAGAGTATTAAGAGATTCAGTTACACATAAAGACAGTAAAAAGTAAAAGAAGTGGAGAAAGGAGGAGAAAGGCAGGTGAGAACCAACAAGACAGAGCAAGTAAAGCCTTAGGTGATTTTCTTATTGTTTACTTCTATCAGCTCACACAACCTACTTACACTAGAATAGCAACACATCTGCAAACAGGTGGGATGCAAATACCTTTTTTAATCACGTGTGCTGCTAGAAAAAGAAAGTTATATTCTTTGTACTGACCTGGCCCAAGGTATGGCACACGAGCAAAGTTTCTGTTGTACAGCTTATGGGAACTACAAAACCCCTTTTCAGGCCTTACGTTATTGTCAATAATATTCTTTTCTTATTGATAGCACTTAGGCACTCTGCTTGTATTTTTTTTTTTTATTCCCTCTCTGTCTGAGCCGTAGTCTATCCAAACTATATAAAAGCCACAAAGGGATTTGCCATAGTGGGAAGTAATAACAATTTATTGCCAATTATGTAGTAGACAGTCCTGAGGTGAGAAGGAAAATACATCAGGCAGTGTGGCAGTTCGCCGGACTCCTCCTTTTCTAGTAGACGGTGCTCTCAATTTCTTTTATATTGCCCCCGAAGAGAATGGAAGCAGTGAATCTGTAGACAAGAAAAGATATTTTATGTTGCCGACAGCTATCTTCCTCCTCGTGAAATCATTTTCCCAGTCAGCTTTTCTTAACTTTGTGTCTCTACTACGTATCAGGGACAGAAAGGAAGGCTTTTCACCAGATCACCAATAAATTCCAGCGCTTTTTTTCTTAGCGCTTATCAAAGGATGCAAATTTGATTTTCAGTGCTCCCGAGTTGTTTATTTCACTCATTGAAAAGCCACCGTAGAGATGGAGCTGCAATATTGTAAACTGCGTAGGAATAAAGCAGTTTAGAGGAAAGTCAATGTCACTCCGAACTCCTTTTGCAGGAGCTTTGCTCGCCCTGTGTCTCCTCAGACTGCTGGCTATACCCAGCAGTGGTAAATATATATATACACCCAGCAGTGGTACGTATATACCCGGGTTCCCAGGGTCAGCCTGACCTCCCCAGTCATTTCCACGGGGATTTTTCCACCAGATGCATTTCAAATGCTACGGCAGTGTGAAGTGAAGACACATCAGAACCTGCAAGGTGGGGCATGACCGAACAAATGCAGATGTTATTATGCACATTTTGGCATTCGATAGGATGATTTTTGCTAAGCCAGTGGTATGTTGCTGTTTTGTTCAAGCCTTTGTTCCTGTCTGACTCCAGAGGCGGCAACAAGGGCTGGGCTGAAATTAAAGGTCACTGTAAAAAGCCCTGGCGCAAAGCTCTGGCAAAATCCTCTGAAACTTGGGGAAATGGTATTAAAATTCAGGCTTCCAGTGAGCTCCTTTTCCTGTCTCTCAGGCAGGATCCAAGTGGTTTGTTAAACAATATTAAGAGTGAGAAAAAACACTCTGCCCAGAAAGCTTAATAGAGAAGAACACTTAATTTCCACAACAAAACTAAACCGATATATAGTCTCCATCTCCAGGAAGCCACTACAAGGCCAGCTGGTTGCTTTGCTCCTCTTGCAATAACCTTCCTTCACTCATGTGTTTAAGTCTTGCTGGTACTAAGGTCGGAATTAAGTTGATGTGATACGGGGTTGTGACTTGGGTTTGTTAGCTGCTCCTTGCCGCCTTGGCCTCTCCCTCTAGCTGTGCCCATCAGCAAAACCCAGTGTAAATAACTCCCACGGATCTGCCCAGTGTTTGTTATTTCAGCTCTTGGAAAAGAGTGCATCACATGATGAACTGAGCAATTGCTCAGCTCACAAAAGACTGAATCGTTTCATATGTCCCTGTTCCCAGGAGGCTCTTGCACTGGGTTTCTTAACATCTCCTTATTTCGGGCTTGAACATTTTAACATAATACTAAAAGCCATTGCCTTGGATTAAGGAAACCACTCGCCCCAGGAACGCTTAGGCAGAGCCAGCCTAGATTTCTATACGTGTTCAAAACTACAAACCTATCTCTACTCGAAGGTACAATTTCCTATTTAACACCAATGTCTCTTAAACATGCACAACACGTGCAAATATGTTCCAAAGCTGCCCTTCTGTGTTACCAAATATCACTGTATTTCCCCTCATAACTGGCATTTTTGGTGTTTTTACTTTTACCATGGGTGTCAGGTACCATGGTTGCGTGCTAGTTCTTCAGAACATTCAGCCTAAATATCTTCATGCCAGTACGTATGACAGATCTGTTATCATCGAACTACAAATAGATTGTAGAAGTTGTATTATTCTTATTTTACCGTGGGTTTGAAGGTTTAAGTGGCTTGCCAAAAAATCACAGAGAAACTCCAAGGGAGACCAGTGTGCTGCTGAATCCCAGGTTATAACACAGTAGGGAACTGCTGCAACTCAGACATTCCTTTCTCACCTCCCAGGGTCAGGAATGGCAGCTCCTGATTGCTTTTAGGGGAAGTATTAAATTAATGTAAAAATAGATAGACACTATTATATAATTTTAGTTTAATAAAAATTATCTTTTTCTGAATCTCCTGATATTTGGCATACAGGGACGGAAAGATTCACGCCTGTTGACTCATTGTTGGCTCGTTGTTGTCACATTGATTACACAGTTGTTAATTTTCGGATTTAGGCATGAGTTCATTACTCACAGGGTTTACTTCAGTTTTGCACATGCCTCTGTCGTGAAGCAATCCAGTAGCATTAACTTACTCTGTTCAGTGATCTGTAGCGGTTGGGTTTATTACTACTTTGATTTGTACTTTCTGGTTATTTGTATATTGGTACCTTAGATGTTAGTCTAGATTATTGACCACTTGCTGCCTTTCCTTGCTTGCTCACCACAATTTCTGTGTGGGGCACTGAATCCCTGTACCAGCTGAACGTTTGATGCCTTTACAGTGTGTTTCATTCCGATGCTCTAACGCTTCTGCACGAAAGGAGGGTCCTTGTTGTTACTGAGTGGTAGCAGCAGGTGAAGAATCTCTTCTGCCTGTCATTTAGCACAGTGGGTCATCACTGTTTGGTGTGTCTCCCGTAGCTTCTGTTGAGTGTACCTACATATTTCCCTCTAGAAACTGAAAATTGTAGAGCTTTAGAAGGTCCTCAGCTAGAAGTTTAGATATGATCTCTTAAGATCAAGAGAGACAAAAATACAGTCTGTCTGTCAAGCCAGGGATTTTTTTTCACAGAGTGTGTGTGGCATCAGAGCCACTAATACCTTAGCTGTCTACCTGATCACTACATCAACTAACAGCTTTGTAGGTCAGATCCTCACACCAGGTGACCGGGAACTAGACCTCCCATTTTGCAGGCTCCTTTCTGCTGTGCTTCGGTTCAATATGAATATCCTCTTTCCTGCTTTTTTTAGCTACCTGTTGTCTTGGGAGTTGCCTTTGTATTGCTGTTAATTCATCACCTCTCTATTTTATACGTTTAACTTTTCTGCAGTGTTTTTCAGCATCAGAGGCTCAACAGCTCAATGACACTTTTGCTACTAAGACCTCTTGGATTTCTCACATGCCATATCATTTACTCTGAGTAGGCCAAGAAGAGGTTGGAGCTCCATATCCCTTTCATCTGTGTCTCTCATCTGGCTGAGCTTGTTTATTTTCTTTCTACTCCAACCTGCTAAATGTATGGTCAAGGGCTTATTATATTATATTAATATATGGTCAAGGCCAAGGACTTATTTTACAAAGATAATAAAAGAATAAAAATTTCATAATTATCATTTTGGTTATTGTTGTCATTGAGCATATTCAAAGAAATGGTCCTTAAACTCTGTGACACATTGATCGCTGCGGTGTCATTGGTATCTGGCTGCTCCCATATTGCATCCACTTTACATTCATTTTTCTGAACATGTTTTAAATATAAAAATGTATTTTAAAACCTATTGTAACAACAATGTATTTCAAATGCCAATGATTGCGTTCATTATCCCTAGAAAATTTCCACTGGCTGGGAAATTCCTGGGGTTTGAAGATACACGTAGGAGTGCAGAATTCTCTAGCATCACATACCATCGGTGGTTTTATGACAGTGACATCTGGCCATCATTTATCTGAGAGAACCAGGAGAGGTATGAAGTCTGCGTGGATTCCTGAAGAGCTGATATATCATGTGGGACATATGAGCCTGTAGCTGGAGAGCCATTCGGAGTCGTCTACAGGGGCATGTTAGAGTCTGCAGCAGACAGAAGGCCATCTGCGCACCACCGAGTGCTGCGTTTCAGAATCCTGAGCTGTTACAGCACTTACTTGCTCTCCTAAATTTGAAAAGGATAATGGTGAGTAAAAGTCTTGGTTTAGATCCTATTTCATTTTATGAAAATGATCTTTTTTACGATCCTCTATGGAATCAGTGTCATGCCTGCCTATGTTCCAGCAACTGACCATATCACCATCTAATCTCAAAGTACATTCACATCACATTCTCATTTGCTGCATAATAACAGAGCTATACGAAATGAGTCTCTGTGCCTTTCTGTAGCTGCTCCCAGACATTATCAGTTTAGTCAGCCAACACGTAGTGCAGAAACAGTTGAAAACCATAAGAACTTTTTATTTTTGTTTCCTAATAATTGATGTCAATGCAGCCAACATTTTCCACAGTGTTCCACTAAAACCAAAAGCGGTACTTACTGCCTCGCACAGTTTTTTGTTTGGAAATGATGTATCATGATCCTGATGGGCATAAACAGATACTATGTCACTACACTGCATGGTATCAATGATGTTTGCTTATTTTTAGTACAGGTCTCTAATGATATTAGACCCCAGTCAGGCTGGGTACTCTCCTAGACCTGAGGAACTCCATCTCGGAGTCCGCAGTTTGACATGAACAAAAGACTGGCAGAAAATGGGGAGCAGAGTTGGTGGTACCCATCCTTCACAGAGGCTTAGTGCTAGCTTTGAATCTGAAATGCCTAAGGCGGGGATCTCAGCCCATGTAGTCAACAGAACTCTGAAGCCACCTTGGAATATTGGTTAATCATGGACACAAATTGTAAGAAGTCCGGGGCTGGATTATTCTGTTGTTTAATGATTGTTTCAAATAACAGTGATTGAATGACACAGATGTAAGGATAACTTGGGGAGTCTAAATTGAAGGGCAAAAAACCCTGACTGTTTTCACAGATATTAAAGATGCGTATGTGAGTAAAAGAAAAAATTGCCAAAATATTTTCTATTTATGCTCCGAGATGAAAATAAGGACTGTATGAAAATGGTGCCTCAGAAAAGACAAGATGTAAAGATACCTGCTTCTGATGTGAGATTTTTGTTCAAACCCACTGTGAGTTAAGAACAGGAGGGGCTTGAACCTCAGGTGTCCTATATCCTTAACATTCAGCTTTCCTGTGAGAGTGTCATAGTGCATAGGTATTTTTAAAGTTCAATCAGAAACTCCAATTTTGTGCTTATGCATTTTGTCCATAAACTAAGTTTTGACTCAAAACAAAATTTCTCAGCAAAAATCTTGTAAAACCTGATAAGTTTCAGATACAACCTTGATATTCCTGTGGTGAAGTAGAGAGGAAAGAAAAAAAAAAAAAGAAAACAGTCCAAAAACCATAAGTAAATACAGTTTCTTTCTTCCTAATACAAACACAGACTACTGATGAGAATTACCTAGGATCTCCAACTTGTCAGAATTTAAAACCTTCATTTTTCCAAAACCTCTTCTGCTGTGCTCTAGAAAGGAAACAGTGGTCCTTCCAAGCCAAATCAGGACTATCCATGTATCAATCTTGAAACAACTAATCTGAAAAAGTTTGAAACATGAAATATTGATCTCTGAAGAAACAGCATTATACTGAAGAATACAGAGGGTACTAACACTAAATCTGCTTGTTTTTCTTGTCCAATACTGTCAGCTATTAAAATTATTGCTTTGCTCCAGGAACAAGCCAATGCTCGGACTGCAGTGAGCCTCTTACAACAGGCCTTCGGGAAGTTTGGTGTTCATTAATTAGTTATGGCTTTTTCATTTATTGCCATTCTCAGGGCAATTGAATACCGACAAGCAACCACAAGGATCTCTCTTGTACTTTTCTCACAATATTGCATCATAGGTTCTTTCTTAGGTGTGAAGCTGTATTTCTTGGGTACGTTGAAGATGAGTTGAGATATGAGTTGGGAAGCAATATGTTTTCCATAAATGTTAATGTTCCTTTTTCCATTATCAGTCTCACAGGCAGGAGTCATCCTGTGGCGCTTGGCAGGGGTTTTTTGTTTGTTTTGGGAAGGAGGGGTTGGGTTGGGTTTTTTTCCTGTCTTACGTGAAAATTTATATAGTTCACAACGACATAGTGAGGAAAGCAACTTGTCTGATAGTATAAACAAGTCAATGAAAAGGAAAGTGAGTGAGTCTTGTGTGCCCAAAGATAGATTTAATCACTTGGTCATGGATTTCATGAAAGTGGGAAAGCGATTGCTTTCCACATCAGGTCAAGGGTTTACCTGCTGCTGCAGCGAAGTCCTGCATGTCGCCCGCGCGAAGGTGGGCAGGTGGTCGCAAGCTCATCAAAACCAAAAGTGAGTGTTGGCGCTCATGCCACATTATTGTTTGTGTCTATACCATTAGTTCTTTTCATCATCAATTACCCTTGCTGTTTTAATGCTGTAGGGGGAAAAAATGAATGACCACACAAGAATTGTAATTAGGACCTGGTGGTTGTTCCTTTCTTTGTATTTTTGCTTGTTTTCCCTATTGATGAAAATAAACTTTGTAATATTAAAACAGTAAATAGAAAATTGTCAAGACTTTTTTTTTTTTTTTTTTTTAAGTAATAGATGATCTTATTGCCTACTTTTGAAAATCCTTGCAAATCGTTTACAACTCTATGGAAATCAAGCTAATTACAGGAATGATTTGAGAATTGTGCAGAGTCAAATGGGCACTTCAAAAACTGTTCATAAGTACTAAGCTTTACATGAGTTCTGACAAATATAATATTTGGATACATTTGATTCTGTGCATAATATTAACCATATTTGGGGGAGAAATTATGTCTGAAGTTTATTCAATGTAGGTTTTCCATGGGTTTCTTTGGGGCTAAGATTTCATACATTGGTACTTAGCTATAGTTCATACTTAGTGAGAGCAATAATCAGTTTGGTTTGTTGGGGTTTTTTAACACTCCAGTCTCCTGCACCTTTCCACATGGCCATAAACATAGCACATCTTAAATACAAAACAGTTGACAAGGTATAACAAAACTAATGTGAGTAGCTGAACAGGATATCTGCATAAATACAGCACTCCAAATGGAAAAACTAAAGGTAGCTGGACAGGTAATATAACATACTACCGTAAATAATATATTACCTTAAATATCAGCCCTTAAGAGAAATAGAATATTCTCCCTTGCTTTGGAGCTACCTGAGGTAGCATCTTTTCCGTTCATGACTGGCTTGCTTTGAATATCATAGCATAGTTGTTCTACCTGCAGTATTACCGTGTACCGAAATGCTGTTTCCTAGCACGTAATAGACATTACCTAACATTTAAAATTCTTTTCTGTCTTTCTTCTAATTTACACTCATTAGGATATGCTAACAAATGTATCAGAGTTTACTTAAGGAGATGAATGGCCAAGTTATCTCTACAAATACTTAAGAGAGATATATTTAATGAGTGTGCTGTTGTGAACTTGCCCTGCCCCTGGAAGACGTTTTTTTTCCCAGCTTTTCTTCCAGCTTTTCTCACAAACTGAGCAAAGCGGTTACGAAAAATGCTGATGAAATGCTTAATGGTGGAAACTTCTGTAACTGAGGACATTTAAAAAATAAATTAATATGGACTGTAATTGCCAGATAGCTTGAGTGGGAATGTCAAACTGATTCTGTTAGCATTTTTCCATGAGGACCATATTATTTGATTTCATAAAATCCGATAGCCAACCATATGGTACTTAAAATATAAGTGAAGGTTTTAAAACTCGGTAGGAAATTTGGTTGCTGATGACAGTAGATGAGTAACAGCACATAATTTGTGCTCGAAGAGTAGAAACAAGTGCTATTTGAGCTTTGCCCATGCATTGTCATTAACTGTTACATGACTGGATTTGATCGAAACGATCTAACTCCTCCAGGTTAGGATTGGAGATGGTTGCTGTGTCACCCAGCGATGTCATCTCTACATTACTAGGCTTTTTGTTGTAACCCCGGGCTGATCAGGACAGACTGGTGCTATGGGCATTTTAGACTATCCTCTATCATTTTTATTTTTCATCTGGAAAATGAAAGTGAAACATTCATTGCAGCCTGACTGCCCACTGCGCTCCTTTCTGAAGAGTCTTTACCTCTTCCTGAAGGTGACTGGGTCATGCAGGAAGATGTTGTAGTTTGATACACGCAGTATACTCCAACCAGCTAAAGCACACAACATATCATCATTAGTTCTAGCAATAAAAAGTAGATCAATACAATAATTAGGTAAGTTCAGGATGTGTTTCTTAACTCAGGAAAATATCAGTACAAAAAACTGTATCAGTAACGTCACGATAAAAATACTTTATTATTTGGTAAACTGAGGCACATGGAGGTGGGGTGCGATTTTGCAATAAATGTGAGAACACAATTGCCGCCACAGCAATTCACTGATCGCTAAAGCAACACTAAATCTTCAGTCTACAGAGCCAGCTGGGCAAAACTGTGTTCCCAATTATGCTGAGCCTAGAACAAGAGGATAATTTTCCTAGTATTCACTACCAAAATGAAAAGGAAGCACACCGGTTTGGAGCAGGGGATTTCTTTCGTCAAGGATAATAAAGATGATATAAATGGAATCTCTTTGGACACTTAATTGTGCACTAATGGATTTCCTCACAGAGCAGCAGTGAGCGGGGCTGCCGTGGCGTGGGACTTTGCATCCTCACCTCGATCAGCCGGCTCCCGCTGAGCTGCAGGCGTGTTTATTTGCGTACAGCAGATCTTGCGACGGCGTTACAAACTGTTACCTAGGCCGTGCGGAATTTCCCTCGGATTTTGAAACAACGCAGGCATTTGCTGAGCGAAAGTCCTGAATCCGGCACTTCAGAGGGCTGGTTTTGGTGGAATGCCAGATCGGTGCTGAGCTTTCAGCAGCCAGTAGTGAGGGGAGGTTAACAGCGAGGATTTGACAGCGAAATCTAAAGTCAGCTCTTTAATTGAACAGATTTCTTCCTTTCAGTGGCCACCTGGTCACTGGTATTAAACCAATTTAGGGCTATTGATTGGCTGGCTGCTGATTAATATTTTGGATGGTTAAGTAATCAACATTCCAAATGATCAATTAATCACAAAGGGGCAAATAATAAATGGCATACTTAACCTACATTTTATCACAGCCTGGAGACCAAGCCTGTCCTCAGAGTTCCCATAACAGAAATGAAGTGACTATTAGCTATAAATCAATGCCATTAGCCATTTAACACTTGACCTTTAAGAGAGAGATATTTTCCTTAAAGAAAATAAAGGTGTATTCTTGAGACTCCAGTAGACAGTTAAACTCCAATGGTTTGTTAATAAATGTATTTTTCAGGTGAGTGTATTTTCAAATATCAGATTATTTTCAGTCATCAAAATCAGAATTAATTATTCTGATGTTTGTGCAAGCCCCCAGAAAAAAAATGGACACATATAATATGTGATAGCTATTGCATACGTGTATGGATTCAGGGAGAGAGATGATGAGTTATAGATGGGTAACATATACAAACATGTATTCAGTACACAAAAAATACAGTCTCTCTTTACATATATATATACAAGTGCTAAATCAAAACTCAACCAAAAGCAATTGTAGTGAGCCGCAGCAGCTTCAGGATAGCTTTTGGATGTATCAGGGATCAAAGGCAAAAAAATGGGTAAGGGGTGTTCTCTTTCAATTTGGGCTTAAGTGTACTGGTGCTGCTAGTCACTGGGTAAGCACATCACCCTTTTGGTGCTCTAAGAGGGAATACAGATGTAAATACGTACATGGGCCTTTGGGGCTGTTGTGTGGCCAGTAGTAAGCACGCAGGGTCCCCATCGGTTTTATGGCAACAAAGGTGGATGGACTTTGTAGGCTGGCTGTGTTCAGGTTTCCATCACACTCATGGTATGTGAGCTATAGGATCTGAAGATCTAAGATATAGTCATGATTTTATTCACCTTACCTATTGGAAGGAGACATTTAATTCAAACTGTACAACTGTACTGTTTATTTGATTTCTGAAAACAACACTTTAAAAAAAAAATGTATGAGACAGATTCTGCTCCTAATTCAACTTAATTGACATTCTGCAGTATTACACATATGTAATGGGGATCAGAATGTGACTAAACATGTTCACAGTCTCCAGATTGTTATATAAACACTTCTACTTGCATCTCTTCAGAATGAGTTCAGTCTTTTTGTTGTTTTAAATGTTAAGAAAAAGCACAGTATGAAACCAAAGAAATGCTGGAAATACCTTCTAACTGTAGAACTTTTCACCTCACATCAATATGATAATGTTCTTCTATTTCCAGTGATTAATTTTATGTAGTAATTCAGATGGCTGAACACAGGGATTTCAGATTTAAAACATCAGTTATGATAACGTTTTTTTACAAGATCTGAATTAAAGGGGAATATTAAGTCAACATTGATGCACATGTGTTTGAATAGGCTCTTACTAGGCAGAGGGTTTTTCAATAGCTGTGCTTTACCACAGAGAAAAATATATATTTATTATTTTTTATATATATAATTAGAGGACTATCAGCCCTACTCAAGGATAGTTTTCACCGGATAGGAAAGTGGCAGTTGTTGGGATTTTAGGTTTTTTATTTGTAGCAATTCACATCCCCTGTTGATTGCTTAAGTACAGAGACCCTGTAATTCATACCTAACTGTGGATAGCATCTGATGCCTTCTGCATACAGCGCATTTCCAGTTACCAAAAGAGATGTGCACGGATTTCATTGGCTGCTGTAAGCATTTAACCATCCCTAAATTGATTTTAAAGAACAACTTACAAGCCTCATCAGAGCTCACCCTGCTGTATCATAAACCCAAGATGTGGAAGGTCATCGTTCTCAGCTCTTTGATCCCTTCCCAAGTTCATCTCACTTCTTCCCTTTGGCTTTGGGACAGAAGACTCCAATCTCACCTCTTCCCTGACCACCCCTTTATGGCTTTCAATTTATTTTTTGTAACTGCTGTAGTCACTCATGAACAGTTTAACATTAAACAGAAGCAATGCATTCATTCAGTAATACAAGAGCCAGTTTAGACAATTTCTCTCTCTTGTCTTTTCTCCTTAATGGCAATTTCTTGAAGAATATATGATGAAATTGTCTACTTCGAAGATGACAGTCATAAAAGCAAGGAATAGAGCTTCTGTAGAAATAAGGGTAAGCCGTTGCAACTCTCTACTGATTGGAGACAGAAATGTCCACAAAAAGAATCAAAATATTCAAAACCATTTGCAAGACCCATTTCTTCCATTTAAAACTTCTCAAAGATACATTTTCCAGTATAAAATAAAATTAAATAGCTAAAAAAGAAAAATATGGAGAGAGACAAAAATAAGGAGCTACAATAAGAAATGGAAAATTAAGCAAATAAAATCTGTCCCATTAAGTCCCAGGACTTTAGTCTTGGAAAATGTGTATTTATTTTTAGCTTTGTGAGGGGGTCTGGTGCCACAAAGTATGATTCATTTACATCTGAATATGTAACTAAATAGGAAAAAACACTTCACGGATGAATTCACAGGAAGTAATCGTCAGTGTTAAATCCTCCCTCTTCAGTAAAAATCCTTTGCAGTCATATGGAAGAGCCTGGAAAGGTGAAGTCAGATGAGATTAATTTCCCCCTTTCCATACTGAAAGACGGCTTATATCAAAGATAGGGACAAACTTTTTAGTAGGACCTGTAGCAATAGGACAAGGGGGAATGGCTTTAAGCTGAAAGAGGGTAGGTTTAGGTTAGATGTAAGAAGAAATTCTTCATTGTGAGGGTGGCGAGGCACTGGCAGAGGCCACCCAGAGAAGCTGTGGGTGCCCCATCCCTGGCAGTGTCCAAGGTTGGACGGGGCTTGGAGCAACCTGGTCTGGTGGAAGGTGTCCCTGCCCATGGCAGGGGGTGGGAACTAGATGGTCTTGAAGGTCCCTTCCAGCCCGAACCCTTCTATGATTCTATGATTCCATGAGATAGTGTGTACATATGGAGTGGCCAGACCTTAATGAATGCAGTCCAGGAGAACAAACTGGATTTATAGGTTCTTACAGGTGGCAAGACTTACAGGTGGCAAGCAAAGGGACAAAAAATCAATACTAATAAAGGTAAAATACTTTGGGCCAAATATGGGTTTGATGCAACAAAGGATAAAGGGTTCAGGAGGTACTGATCGAGTAACGTTTGTCCCAAATTACAGTAGCTATGATTTTGTCCTAAGAGGACAAGCCCTCAGGTTGAACAGCTTGGCTGTATTAACACATGGTTTGTCCCACTCTCGTTCGCTGAGTACCTTGAACCATAGGGAATTGCTGTGAATCAGAGATGCATTTTATCAGCTGTTTCCTTAGTGGATCATTAAGAATCCCTTTTTACTCTTTTCACTTTTCTTAGCACAGTTTTCTTTCATAGTATCTCTTAGCTGATAGTCACCTTTCCTATTGTCTTTTGTTTAGTATTGAGGCCAAGCCCCAGTTCTAATTGGCTACACTGCTACATTCAATTAATGTCATTTTCAAATAGGACCTTTGTGCTCTTTTCTTTGTGCTGACTGTCGTATGGGGTAAGAGGTCACTGTGGACTTCTGCAGATCTATTTCATTCTATCAATAGCATTGTTTTCCTGAAATTTCTTTTTGTTCCAGTGCTTTAATAACAATAATAAATAATTAAATAAAAGTAGCATTTCAACTACTGATGTGCTATGGCATCTGTCTTCCATGCAGCTCAATATTGTATCGTATACTTCCCTGTGTCTTGCTCTTCATATACACCCAGAAATCTACTTGTTTCCTAGATTCTAAAATGGATGGGGCAGAGATATATTCTTGTTGTAAAGCATCTATCAGATATGTGGTAGAAAAGCACTTTCTGCTGTTGGAAAAGTATGCAGATGTTATCTGCCATTAGTACCTGAATAGCTAGCCACTGAAGTATAAGGATAAAAGCAACGGAACTATGCTTGTGTATTTAGCTTTTTCAGCTGTTCAAAACCATGACTGTAGTAACTATTTCAATCATTTTTTGACAACTGTGGCAGTATTTCTACAAGTAAACTTTCCATATTGTGGGTATCTTCATATGCCTGTCATGATCAAAACCTTAACTTCAGCACAGGCATTAGTACTGACTCATATAACCCTGAGCAGCGGAATCCAGCAGAGGGCTAAGGCATATATGTGATTTAATGTGCTGGAAGCATGGTCATCCACTTCCCATACTTTCCTCAGAAAGCATCTCAAATCCATTTCGGTCTCTTCCCTTCCCCGGTTACTGCAATATTTTCAAATCAAGTTCTTTACTACCCTGTGTATCAGCATCTAGTTAAGATTTTTTTGTTATTGTGGATTTCATTTGGACATTTCTTTTCTTTCTTTTTTCTCCATTGTCCTCCAACTACAAAGCCATCTGTTCTGTTGGCAGATGCAGGCAAATTCTCTAATTGTTGTCATTCTTATCATAGTGCAAATCATCCACAATTCAAAGGACAAGGCATGCTCTATTTCTGAGTTGGCCAAATGTGTATTGTTGTCAACATTGCTTAACAAAACATTAACAGGAACAATATTTGATTTTCTGACTATTTAGGAGATGCATCTGTGTTGCCAGGATTAGAAGACAGGATTTTTTTGAAGCTGCTAAATACTCTGCCCCTCTCTCATATATTTGCCTAGTGTTTATGATGTGAGACGAGTTACTTTTGTCTTTTGTAACTTTAGGGTGAGATTTTTTATTTTTCTGGAGGAGAAGGGCATTGATACCAGTTAAAGTTGACGGTCTGTTTGCATATAAGGCTGACTTCTTCTATATACGCACAAGCAAAAGCAAAGCAAATTTCCTTCTGTTATTAACATCCATGCCTCAGCTTGGGTCGAGGAGGAGAAAAAGGAAGCCAAGGTCTTGAATGTAAAAAATAAAAAAATTAAAAAATCAGCACACAAGTTACCCTGAAAGGAAAGCCAGGGAAATTATACAGTGAAAAGATATCCTTTCTCTTCATATTTTTACTTTCATAAGAAGCTAAAACCTGGAGGTGGCAGTAAAATAGAGGCTCACACAGAGTACAGTTCTGACAATAGAAGATCATTAGACTTTGAAGATTCCCTTTTTAACGGGATCATCCTTGGATACAGAGATGTCTCCCACCTTTTCTGTACCTTTTTCTTCACATTGCAAAAAAATGAGGGAAGTTCTATTAAGCTGCAGATCCACCTACAATGGAGATTTTTAGATCACTTTTGTTGGGAAATTCACCCAGATCCTTGGTACTTGTAAAAGCTACTCACAAAAATTCACTGCAATTTCTATCTGGAAAGAAACTCAAATGAGCATATGTCTCCTGGAATACAGACAAAAATGGCATAATATGCACCAAATTTGGCAAATCTCGGTTGTAGGGTGGAGCTTTATACGCTTTACACAGCAGCGTGCTGTCCATTTTTCCTATAACTCCTTTCCCCTCTCTATCTTTATTTTTAACCTCGTAACATTTAAACGAGTGAAATTAAAATACAGAAACTTGAAACAAAGATATGGACAAGACGAAACGTTCTGGTGGCTGAAGTTACTATGTACAATCTCTTAGGAAGTGCTTTGTAACTTAAATATTGGATGGGGTAGTGGGATTGCTGTTAAATTGAGAGAGCTTTTCAAAAGCCTGATCCCAAACGTAATGTTAGTGGGAAAACTCTCAATAATTTCAACAAACTTTGGTTTGGTTCCTTAGTGAATATCTGTTTAGTTGCATATGAGACCCTTGGAGATCCAGAAGTTGGTCCATGTCAATTATCCTTATTTCCAGGTGCTGTTTTAAGGGTATAAAAACACTTTTCTGATCCCTCACTCTAGCATCTAAGCCACCACCCATCTCTTCAAAGATGAAAATTGTCAAGAATAAGGGTTTGTAGTTTATAGAATGTTTTTTGTTGGGGTTTGGGTTTGTTTGGTTTTTTTTTCACAGTTTAAGCATTTGAAGGGTGAATGTTATAAACAATAAACTTTGTTCAGCTCTGTCAGTTTTCTCCATCTGCAAACTGAACGAAAGAACATGTGCTCACCTCGCAGCCGGGACTGAAGGTCAAAAATCATTCTAAAGTCTGGCTAGCACGTGCTATCCTGGGGCAAGCAAATATCAAGTTTCTATGAAATGTTGCAACTTTTCAATTCTTCAATGATTTAAACCGCGTCCAGTGTTAATCCTCAGGCTGCTGGACTCGCACTCATTAAATAGGAAAGGATATGGTAGAGAATACATGGTAGATGGATCTCTGCAGAAGCTGTACTCTTTGTCTTTCAAGTTTTCAAGAACTTTGCTGTTCACGCCTCCTAGTAACAGTAAGGGAATGCAATTTTCCAGTAGTTACAGGACAGCAAGACCATGGCAATTATTCAACGACAGCTCAGTCATAATTCTTCCTTCTTTCCTTTTTCTGACTGTAACAGAGTTTGAAAGTGTATAAGCACCTTTGAGCAAGGATACTTAAGTCATCAGATAAGAATAGGCATTTTGGTGGTGGAATGTAATAAAGGAGGGAAATTCAGACAGTAAATTACTGTCTTTAGGAATCCATTCAGCAAGGCTTTCAGAGAACGGCATTGTAAATGAACTCAGCTGTTGCTGCGAACATCAATCTCTGTGAAAGCCTTGTACACCAGTGCTAGCATCCACCTGGTGCTACCCTGCTGGTTAAACAAACAGAGCATGGAGGCGGGGGGAGAAAAAAGCACAAGATCTAGCGGTTCTTGTTTAACTTCCATTTCTTTCTGTGATTGCCACCGAAGCCTCTGTACAGCCTACTGGGCTTTTTGCAGACAGATTACAGCTGTTGTCCCCCAGTCCAGGTCAGCGTGTGCCAATTTACCCCAGTGCCTCGTCTGTGGAGAGGACCAGTTATTAAAAGCTGCTGGGGTAGGAACTGATCACTTCTCCTATTCAAAGATTTGTTTGTGCCAAAGATTATTATGAAATGTTTTCATGAGTTTTACCCGGGCACACCCAGCTCGCTTCTTGAAGCTGCTGGGAGAAGTTTCTTCTGGGTATACATGGCCAAATAAGCAGCAGACAGCTTAGAGTATCTCCTCTACAACAAAGGCATGGTTGAAGACAAAAATAAGTTTATCATGCCAGAAGAGATCAATCCCTCTGTTCCTGTCATTGCCTGATGGCACACAGTTCACATTAGAAACAGAGCGGCCAGAGAAAAAATGGTTTCTGGTATGAATAAATGGCACATCGGTCACCTGGGAACTGGTGATAAGTGGACTTTGATACTCCACAGCGATCGGCAGTGATCCCCACCGAGGCTGAGTAAATCCATCTGATGACAAAGTTGTTAGGAACTTGAGGGTGCTCAGTAACTTGTTTTGGGGGGGTAGGTCTGCCTTTCAGTTAGCTATAAATTAAAAGAAGAAACACAGTTGAGTAGGTGAGCACTTCAGCTTTTTAAAAATTATTTTCTTCAATTCTTCCTAGATTTCCAGACTGAGAAATTTTGGAAGAATAAGCCTCCCTGCTTAGCTCTCTGATAATGACAGTAATCAGGAAAAAAAAAAAAAAAAAAAAGTATTTTCCCTACGAAATGTTGTAAATATTTTTATTTTTTGCATAATATTATGTACCAAAATCTCTTCAAACTGTAATTATGAGATGGCTAGCTGGATTCCCGTCATTCTTCGAAGCCAACAAACAAAGCAAACAAACAAATCTTTACACTGTTCCAGCAGCTTTGTTTGAAAGAGTATCAGACCCGTACACCAATGTTTTTGTCTTTTACAGCATTATGAGACAGTGTTGCTAACTCACTAATGGCAGAAATAAACAAAGGAAATCACTTAATACTGCGTATTAGTAGGTAAGGAAACCGATGCAATAATATCAACAAACTGTACAATCTTCAGTGTAATGGATCATAAATATTTTGTAAAGCATAATTTAATTTACATTACTAATACTCACAGTGCAAAGAATGATGGAGCTTATTATTTTTTTAAAAATAACTATGTGGAATATGTCACAACTGTTCCTGCCTTAAATATTTCTTTGGAAAAAAAACCATTCATTTTTATGTGTGCAAACTGCAAAGTGCATAGATTAGTAAAATAGAAAATTAGTATTATTCCGCTGTATATGCTTTTTTAGAATGTTCAGCTCTTTTCCTTAAACTGATCTAATAATTCATATATATTAATCACAAAAGCAAGTTCAATTAATGTTTTAGCAAGCTGTGTAATGGTGATTGTGCCATCACAGTGCATTAGGTGAAACATTACTGTCATGGAAGTAGGTATTCAGATAACTGGTGCCCTTTCCTTCGTGAAATTATTGTTTGATTCATCACTAACTGTAAGTTAAAGACTTTAGCTGCCAGTGATACAGAACGGAATGTGAAGAATTTGAGTTATATCTGCTAGTAATAAGCCTAAAATCTGCCTAGAAACTGAAGCAAGAGACCTCTAGCCAAGGTTCGCGGCCTTCAAGGGTGACTGCGCAACGATGACAGACCTCAAGACGAAGGTGAATTTTCCTGTAATTGGCGGAGTGGCAAACGTCAGCCTGGCCGAACGACTACGATGGCACTGAACTATCCCTGGAAGAGACCGTGCAAGCAATAATACAGCATGTGGGCTTTCAGTTCTGTGGGGCTGAGTACGAGAGTGGTTTATGTCAAGAACAGAACCTCACGGCTTTAATTAATTGCCAGGTGTTCACAGCACTGCGACGTGCTGTCGTGCAGTTCCATGAAAGGAAAGCTTTAAAGCATCTGCAGGGCCATGAAGAGAACAGTGCACAGCACCTGCCCACACTTGTTCTTTTCAGAATGACATAAAACCTACACTGAACTCACGAAAAGCTATAAAAGAAATGTTTGTATGGGTTGCATGTTGCTTCAGAAATCTGTAACGCTACCAGGGCACGAAAGTTGTTCTGTGCTTTTTGATGTGTTAGCCATTGTTTTGTGTCTCGGTGCCTAGAAGAAAGTATAGGGTATGTGCTGCTCTCCAGGCTTTCAGTTTGGTGGCTGAAATCCATCGTACCAGATCATTGGGAAAGCTTTAACGAAAGCAAACAGTTACCTCTTGTAGTCTGTTCAGCCTTGATGCATCAAATGACTCATTGAGTTACTGGAGACAAACACAGATAATAATTAATCCTGTCTTTTGTAACATAAGTCAGAGTAAATAAAAATATAAATAATAATGGCAGCACTAGTAATAGAGAAATGACAAAACAATTGGAAAGCCAGTGGCTGGCTGTAACTTTTAGTCATTCCAACTTGGCAGCAAACTTTCAAATCTGGATGTCTAACATCATGGTCTGGAAAAATTAGGATTTATCCAAAGACTTCGGAGACAAAAATCTCAAAACCCGAAAGTCACAGATTTGTAAAGAAAAAATTGTGACAGCCAAGAAAGGAGAAATCAAAAGAGGTAACACAGCGTTTTGGACACGGGACAGTTTGATGGAGAACCCTAAATTGCAGAGCTCTTGCAGAAAGCCAGGAGTCTGAACCAAGGTCTGAGCCCAGTCAGAATGGAAGCACCATCATGACCTGTATGGGAAAGAGAGGTACACTGCCGTCAGCTTCTGCTATGAATTCAGAATACTTTGGTGATGCCATCTGAGTTATTTTGGCCCTGCATATATGTGTTATTGGGAACAGAATCTGGTCGCTCAGATATAGCATTGGGTTTGAAAAGATTTAAGACATAAAAGCGGTGTTTAATGTCCCGTTGTTTAAATGAATTTGGACTTTCCTGTTTTATGAGTTGGGAAAATCTCAAGCACATTTCGAAACCGGTCGTTATTATACAGTGATGACCTACGCAGAGTTTAGTGAAAATGGCACAATTTCTAGAATAATATCAAACATCCACATCGTTAATAGATGTAAAGTTAGGATTTCCCTTTAAAGTACCGGGAGTATCAGTGCAGGGGTTAAACCGGTCTTGATCTATACATAACCTGAAGTTTGCTACTCTTATTCCAGACTTCAAGAAGAACTTGTATTCTTGAAATTTTGCCTGCTTTTTCCAATTAGATGCAGATGTTCTAGTAAGAGATACTACTTTTCCTTGCAAGCCTTGCCAGAACCAATCAATCCGATGTATCAGTTACTCTAAGGGACTAGCAAAGAAGGATCAATGACAAAAAGGGGCTGGGGGGTTGACAACAACACGCTGACGGGCAGAGCAGATCTCCATCACGTTTGATAGTGAGGATATGATATTGATAGAGAGGAAATTAATGGATTAAGGTTGCTTGAGAGGCAGAATGGACTAAGTAGTTAACATTTGCAAATATTTCTGTGTATAGCAGATTTAAGAAATTATCTGGGTTGTTCAGTAAAGCAGACCACTGCTATACGACTTGGATCTCGCTTCTTACAGATTGGGAAAACAGTATATAGGGACCAGTGAAGGAGAGAAAAGATTTGAAAAAAGCAAAGGAATTCCTGTTTCTACGAAGGCGTTTCTTTGTCAGGCTGGGCAAATGATCCATTTTTAAAACAAAACTTTTTAATGAGGGTCCCTGACTATGTATTTGTTGTTTCTGGTTTTCACAGGTTCCTCACTCATACAAATGAAGCTGAGGGGATCTACCTTTTGAACATAACTGGTACTAATGCATATTCAAAAAAAATCAAATTCACAGCCCAAGTACATAAAGCAGGATGTCAAATTGGTCTGCCCCTCAACTCCTCTGAATAAAGAGAGTATTGTAAAGAAAAAGTCATTTCTCCAAAGTACTTATTTAGAAAATACATAACCCTGTATGCTGAATCTGTTGAATTGTCATGCAGAATAAAGGCACCATCCGTTCTGATCACTAAGGACAAATCAATATAGTCACTAGCTGCTGAGAAGCATCACCTCTTGTCTGCACTGTGAGAGGAAGCTTTGTCAGTTTTACAGCTCACCATACAATTCTGCATGGAACGTGCTTATAAAAGTCATATTAAAGACTGCACAGGCAATCTCATTTGTGGAGCATGTCAGAGTTTGTCTGGACTTTTCAGTTTTCATTACTGCTATGCCTAATTTTACAAGTTCTAAAGGTCTGGTTGGTTTTTGTTTGGGTTTTGGTGTTTTTGGTGGGGTTTTTTTGTTGTTGTTTGGGGTTTTGTTTGTTTTGGTTTTTTAGGAGTTGCTCTTTTGTTTCGTTTTGCTTTGTTTTGTTTTTCTTTTGGAACTTAATTCCGACTGGGGAAAAAAGAAAAAAAAAAGAATAGAACCTGTGTCATAGGCCAATATCTGGTGGTGCTTTAAGGTTACAGTATTTACGGGAGCTACAGCAATTCTGCATGTTTCCACGTCCAGCTCCTTAAACATATAGTGCTCTCTTTCATCTGCTGAAAGAAAACGGTAGATCTGTGCTTGGGCTTTTAGACAAAAAGGTGAAAAAAATAATGCAAGATTATCCAATCCCAAGTACAAGAGCCAATGAATAATTCTTTAAATGTTCACTTGGTGTTCATGTGCAGAAGATTCCAAGGAAACACGTGAACGGCAGTTCAGTAGCCACTACCCGGCTGTGTAATAGTTCTGAGGACAGCCGAGCACCTGTCCTTCAAACAGCAGATGATGCTTTTCTGTAAATTGATCTTTTCACCTGTGGCCTTTACAAATCTAAAGCTAGAGGTACATTAAACCCAACTGAGCATTAATAAGAAATAAAATCTAAAATCAACAGTAGCTAAGGGTTAATCCTGTTTACATGCCACCCTAAGGTTCTATACTTCTTAGCACAACTATCACAAAATATAACAACATCCTTCTGTGACCTCTCACCTCTAAAAAATAGTCTGGGGTGGACTTTTGCCCTGTGATTGCATGATATCAGCTGGGAAAGGAGAATTCCAGGGCTGTGCTCCAGTAAATACTGATCTATGCTTTGACTCCTGTTAGTGTGCTCATCAATGTGCAATATTCTACAAGCTTTGCTGAGTTGCGGAACAGAGACAGGAATAGAGCTCCAGCTCCCACTCACAGAAGTGCAGGGATCGTTCCACACATGCCAGGTACGTGCTTTGCAGCCCTCCTTCAAAGAGAGCCCACCAGCTGAATGCGGACAGCATCCCTCTCCATCAGAGCCTCCGTGAAACTATTCAGGACTTGAAAAGAAGCCAGAGGAAGGAAGGAGTGTGGGGGTGAAGATAAATGGGAAAAGAGAATAAAATTAGATAAAACCGCACAATCAACTGGAATAAAATAATTCATGAATAATTTTTTCTTAATTGTTAAATTCTTCTTCTAAACCCAGCGAATTGAGAACTGTGGTGGCCTTTCCATAAACAGGCTGAAGGAACTCTATTTGCAAGCGAATGTGCCAGGGTGGGCAAGAGGTCGGGAGGGCACAGCTGACCCGAACTGACCAAAGGGATATTTCATATCGTATGGTGTCGTGCTCAGCAAGAAAAGCTCAGGGGAAGCGCAGGGACATGCTTGGTTGTGGCGTTTGTCTTCCCATGAAGCTGTTAGATGTGCTCTCTGGGAAGCGGTTGGACATCTGCCTGCCAACGGGAAGCAGTGAACGAATTCCTCTTTTTTATTTGCTAGCATGCACAGCTTTTGCTTTCCCTATGGAACTGCCATTATCTCTATCCATGAGCCTCCTGGCCTTCCTTCTGTTTTCTCCCCATCCCATGGGAGAGGGGCGGGATCAAGAGGCAGGGTGGGTGTTTGGCTGCTGACCAAGGTCAACCCATCACAGAGACATTAAACACATCTTTTTTCCTTCTGAACTTACAGCCTTCTCTAGCACAAGGAGCAAGCAGAAGTCCTTGAAAGGTTTCATAAACCAGCAGGAGATATTTAAGACGATGACCCTTATTGCTAAAGGATCAAAGATGTAATGGACATAACTAAATCCTGTGTCATTAGTGACACATTAGCCCCTGCGAAAGGCGTTCTGCTAGACGTTCTGTTGGGTTCTGAACCACACTAACGCTGTTACTGTTGGATAAATCCTGCCGCAGGTCTGAAATAGAGATTTGCAGTACTTGAAACCTCTGGATGGTACAAGTAGAAAGGTTATTACACCTTCTGACATATGTTAAAGTAAAAAAGGCCTTTCCTGTATAGCTGAAAGCATAATGGGAAATAATGTAGATTTAAGATATTTTTGTAAATATTTTTTTTTTTAAATGACAATGTGTGGGTAGAAGATAGTATTGTTCGCAGAAATTACTCATCTTCATACAGAAAGAAAAACAAGACAAAAAAATCTGGTTGAGACTAAAGAAATTACAAGCCACAAGAGAACTATTTCAACCTATTTACTCTGTTCAAAAAGGAGAGCAGATGCTGAACCCACTGAAGGGTTCTTTTGGCAACACATCCCATTGATCATGATGTTTAAATAATTATTAAATCCTGAGACCTACCAAATAGTTTTTCATTGATGATAACTACAAAGGTTTTTGTCTCCAGATTGTGTTCTAGATACCTCCGGAATCTCAGCTGGGCTCTCTGTAGGCGTGGGGAGGGAAGTATGTAATGTTTAATGTACAGATTTCCTATGTTGTCTTTAATAAAGATAGCAAACATGGTACTGCTAATATTCATATGTAAAAAAATCCCTCACAGATTTTGTAAGCTTTTAGCTTCTTGTTTGCTGTACTATAAAAGCCTTCTATCACTCATATGTGTGAGAAAAATGCATTGCTGAAAGCTTAGGAACTAGAAGCAAATGCACAATGGCTTGTCCTACAAAAGTCATGTGCCCCTCTAGCAACAAAACCTGCCATAGTCAGCAGATAACATACTGCATTAGCTGGCTTTTATACTCCTGGTAAATATATTTGATTGCATCCCTAAGACTGCAACCAGATAAATCATAATGAATCTACCACTACACTGAAAAAACACAGAAATCAAATCCCGTCCTTTCTCTGTCTCTGTCACTTACCCCTTGCTCAAATATAAATAAACACAACGCAGATCATGACCAGATTCCCCACCAACTTCAGCCAAAAAACCATGCTTGAAAAGGCAGGCTGTGATCAGAATCGCAGAGAATCTTATCGTCTCTTCTAAATTGCAGCTGTAGGTAACACAGGAACACACGGCGTCCCCCCCCCACACCTTCCAACACACTTCTGAGTCCAATGAAACTTTGCTCGCTCCGTTAGAGCCAGATAATCGCGCCTGGTTTATATTTGTGGTTTAAACATGTCCTACCCTCTCTCCTGCTGGCGAAGCTGTGTCTGATTTGTCACTAAATCCTCGAAAGAAGACCTCAAAAGAATCTGTGTAAGTCAGACTGGAAATGGAAGCTGGGAGGTGTTGGGGTTTGAGCTGTTGCTTGTTACGTTTGCTTTTCACCGAGTAATGTACAGAAAGAGCCAGGAGTCAAGTTCATGAGCTCTCTCCAGAAGCTGGGAAGTACTGAAAAAGTGTCTGTGGATATTCAAATCATCAGAAGTAAATTCTGAAAATATGTTCTGTTCCCAAATCCTTTCAAATATGTCATATTTTATATCTGAGGATTATGTTATGAACAGCTACGTACTACAGTGGGAAGGCTGGCTATCTAGGCAGTACAGAGACAAACTTATTAGGCATATTAAGTTATGTATGAGATGATTCCTTTCACTAGAGAGACAAAGTTACTTATTTCTGAGCCATTTACAAACCTCTTTTCAGATCAAGAGTGAGCAGTGTATATATTCCTTGCCTGCCTTCTGTCCGTATAGCTATCACAAACATAAAGCAGGACACTATCCACTGTACTGAAGAGAAAGCAGAAAAAAATAAATAAGCTAATAAGCTGAATTAGGTCATTAAAATCTGTTTATCACTTGGTATCAGAATTTAACTATCTGTGATCTACCACAGTTTACTTACAGTTGTCAGAAGACAGAACTGTGGAGGTAAGTTTTTCAAAACAAAAAGGCAATTTAGGGATAAAATGGACATAACATATGGTACTTACAAAAAAAATATATTAGGCTTAGGGTTTCAGATACTGGAAGAGGGGTAAAAAAATTTGAGGCAATGTAGGAGAAAGAGCCACCTAGCTACAAATGAAGCTTCAGGCATTCTTCTCTTCTTCCTTTTTCTTGAACACATTGCTGAAGGTTTTGTTAGCAAAGCTCTCTTTTGGATTCATTTGCATATTTTTTCATCTCTTTAATTGATGGGTCACACACATTATGCTTTCCTATTGCCAAGTTGAATCTAAATGAACTAGTTCATCTGAAAGTCCTTCTCAAGGGATTGGAATGGCCATGGCCATATACCACAGTCATGGGATGACAGAAAATATTAGAGGACTGAAGAGGTTTGCCAAGACCCCAAGAATCACCTTTTAATAGCTGGGAATGTTGAAGTTTAGGTAAATGCCTTCTGTGACCGAATATTTAGTGTTTTCCAAAACAGCAAAATATATGGAAATATGATTGGGTTTTTTAAATGTACAATTTTTATAACATTTTATAAACACTTCATATCATAAATTAACTAATTATGTAATTAAATTTAATTTTAAAAAATTTGTTGTGAAAAACCAGATTTCTACTGGTTGGAAGTTTAATAAATTGTGAACCTTATGGTTAAAGCTGATGAGAAGCTAGAGCCATTCTGCTCGCTGTGCAAAGCTGTTGAAAAACACCTAATAACTTGTTTGACTGGCTTTGCTGGTTTAACATCTGCTCAAGTCTGATCCTTCTCAAGCTATGAGTATGTGTTAACTGTTCTTTTCCACAGTCTTTTGCTTTACGTGTTGGGCATGTAAGAGAGAATAGAGATTTTAGTAAAAGGAACATACCTGAGCAAGAAGAGCTTCCAGGATTCAGTTAAGAGGAGAGCAAGGAGGGGAAAAAAAAACATAGTGTCTTTTTTTGCCATGATAAAATCCAAGAAGCATTGCTAGTGTTTCCTTTCAAAACCTTTCTATTTATTCTGGAGTTAAAAGGCTGACTTGAAGGACAATTTCCTACACATCTGACTTTCTCTTTGGCTTTCAAATTCCCTTTGAATTTTGATACGTATTTTAGAAACTTAGTAAAACAGCTGCATCATGAGCATGACCATGAACCACTGGAGACTTCCTTGCGAGCACTGCCAACAGGAAGATGTTATCTTAAAAGAACAGATGTCAGGGGACACAATCCACCAGTTTCAAGAACTGTTGCTCTGTGGCTGACTTAATCAACAGCCTTAAATTCAACAAATTTGGTCTCAGGGGTCAACACAGGAATCAAATTCAGGAGCAGAATACTTTACTTGCTTCTGTCATCTTCAGATTAAAAGCACAGAGAGGATGTTTAGAGTGTCTGAGCTCATATAATGTGACACCGTTATGCCTCTGATAGATGGTAGTTCTACATCACTGAGGGATAAAGAGGTGGAAATGACTTTAAAAAATACGGACACCAGTGTATATTCTAGTTCTAGGGAGAGATGCTGCTTCATGGTTAAGAAACTTCATTAAACTTCAGTGGGTGTCTTGATGCGCTTTCACTGCACATCGTGTCTCAAGAGAACATACATTTGGATGATGGACTTCATTTAGAACTATTGGACTCCGTTCTAAAGGAACTGGGAAGGAAATTATGTTAGGCAATTTAAGTCAGCTGAAAATGTGAACCTTGGAATATTAGTGACATTGTTCCAAACAAGAGTGCAATTCTAAGGCAGACTAAGCACAACGTCGCTTTTTTCCAGATATTCCATACTGTGAATTGTAACGCCGTATTTGATTTAGTGAAGCATAACTTGGTAGAAGCCTGGAGGAATACTGAGGAGTACTGCACTGAGACAGACCTGCTGGGCAGCATTTGCCCTCACCTCCTCTTTTCTCTTACAATAGAAATAGTGCCCTTCCCTCCGGTAAGAATGCAAACAGCTTTCCTTCACGTGTCTCAAAAATTATAGGACAATATTGTCTCAGGAGGAACAATGCAGTATTGCATACGGAGAGAGGAGATGTTCAGACTCCACCACTCCTGTTATGAGCAGTTTTGTCAGGAGCAACAATAAATGTCGCCAGCAGTTCACAGCCCTGAAATCTGTTTATCCCAAGGCTTTGCACTTGCTGTTCAAAGACAAATACTGCAGGTGGTCTGCAGTTAGTACAAAAAGGCATTTTTTACTCCAAGGTGTGTTGACAGCTCCATGTTCAAGAGGTGCCAGGCTGAGAAGAGAAACCTTTTGTCAGTCTGCGGCTTGTCTCTGCTACATTTATTGTTTGATAGAGAAAATCACATGAGATCATACCTCACGGTTAGATGCTGATTGCAGTGCACTTCCCAAGCTTTCCGTTTTTTTACTGGTATTTCACCGGTTGCAGTTGTATAGCTTTTAACCCTCATTCATCTCCCAGTACCGCAAATTCTGTCGGGTTATTTTTCTAGAATCTTTCCAGCCTTTGTCTGAATCAAAATCACGGCATGCCCATGTTAATTCTTACAGATGCTCGGGCTCTCAGGTGACTTGAGTGATGAGTAGGACATCTCTAATCTCTGTGCTTGTATGAAGCTTTATTTTTTCCCTGTTGAGTGCTGGAAAAGGGATGCCAGCTCTATGCCATGCTTTTATTCATGTTCTCCTCAGACCATGACGCTTTTCTTATGTTTTCTGGATGTTTCTGACTCCTAGCTGTCCCTGCCTAAAGGCCCTGCCATATGCCTTCACACCTGATGTCCATACCTGACGTGCCCTTTACCATACAGCCATTCAGTGACGGAGAACAGCAGCGTATGGGTTACACGAGGCACGTGCAGTTCAGTTACACGGTGTGAGAAACCAGATCACTCCCTCCATCATCTCTGTAAAAAGCTGTTTGACTTGTCCTGGCTAAAGATCTGGCTCTGTACCCTATAACATACACATTTCTCCTGGATTCTGGCAGAGCTTGGGTTTCTAGGCACACAACTCACTGATCTCACAGGCAGAAGGCTGGATTTGGATTTTCACTACATTTTGTCACTGTTGCCGCTGCTGAGCCTCCCTTTTAATTAGTCCATTACAGTTTGTAGATCGTCTTCATCTTTCTTCCTCTCCGTGCAGTTTAGCTGTATTCCGTACCTCACAAGAAAAATCAGATGCAGAAAAAAGTGCAAGATGTCCCTTCTGAAGTTCCCTTTAAAAAGGGGTGGAATCCACCTCTGATGATTTATTAACATGAATATTTGCGGACTGTGGCTGTATTGCAGGTTGTTCACTGTGTTTGACACTGAAAATTCTGTGTCACTACCTATATCTGTCTTGCGAATGTTTTGTGACTGAGATGCAATTGCCAGCCCTGCTACATTTGCCTCCACACTGAGATAAAACCTCAAGGAAATGCCTAGAGAAATTCTTGCATGTAACACCGCGGTAGTTTAAATTCTCTTTTGCTAAATAAGACTCTCTGACTTGAGAGTTGGTCCTGCAAAACAACCTGTTGATATAATCTGACTCTGGGGTGATAACTAAACAGCAAACAGTCTAATAAGGATTTTAATCATCTGACCATTTAAATGTGACATGACTATTTCAAAGAAAAATGTTTTCCATTTAATTCCAAAAGGGTGGGAACCAAAGCCAAAGCATGTCAGGAACATTCTCTGAGTTGCAAAACTGAAGTGCTGGGGAGAATCTTTAAAGAAAACTAAATATTCTGACCTGGTCCCAGAAAACATCAATATGGTGAAGAAACAGAATCAGAGGAAATCATACAGTATTTATTATTTCATCCAAGATTTTTATATTTTCAGCTTAAATGAGAAAACAATAGCTTCAGGAACACTCGTAGAGTTTATGAAGAATTGTGATCTCAGAATACCTTCCCGGGTGGTTCGTCATGAGCATGAGGGGACATGAAGGTGTCCCCTGCTGTAGCCCACCCAGAACAAGTTCAGAGGGCAGGTGGGGAAACCTCAGTGGCTGCTTTGGTGTGGCAGCCTGTAGAGGAACTGTAGAAGGATGAAGGCAGGTTAATTAACATTGATAATATACAGTTGTGGGCTGGCTTCAGGGGTGGTGGGTTGGCTGATGTGGATAATGTACAG